>JAWWEQ010048750.1:0-15182 GCA_035583055.1 Torymus tubicola | reverse complement strand
AAAAAATTCAGGGTAACATATGGGATGGTTACGAAGCGATTTAGGTGATTTTAGAAGAAAAAAAAATTTTGACCTCTCGATTCACCTGAGAACTGCCCATAGATAATTACTATTCACTCTCCTTTATTCCAGTCTTATTTTTTTTTATATGAATCTAGTGAACTTATCGTTCGATTCGTATCGGAACCACTGTTAAGTCCCGGAATTAAGGAAAGTAAAAGATAATAATTGTCTATTATAAAATTTGTAATTTTTTATATATATTATTTTACCGTATTACAGTGTATCCTAGAGATGCGTTGCGACTTCTTGTACAGTTGTAGTTGGTTAGAGTATAATTCTTCTTATATTTCTGGTTGAAAACTTATTACACTTTTATTATATTTCGAAACTTTTCCGGATATTTTTTTTTTTTTTTTATTTATTTATTTAGTGTCGCATCGACTTATAATATGTCATTAGCGACAACCGAAGGTTGTTTGCAGGATTTTTTGTAAATATAGAGTTCCTAATTTTGTGTAGAAAAGTTTCTTGTGATTCTTTCCATTCTTGGTTCCATTTTTCTAGTAGTAAGTTAGAGAGGAAAGTTTTAGCATCTTCATATGTGATATTGTTGCCAACTGGGGTATCCGTGGCGGCGTAGTTGGCTGTTTTTATATTGTCTAGGTAGGGTGGTTGTTGGGGTACATGTGTGAACTGTATTGCTATGTTCTTGTTGTTTAGATTATATATTTCATTTTGGATACTATTTATAATGGAATATTTTGTGAATGGGTTTTTTATTTCATTTATTATTTTAGATGAATCCGCAATTATAGTAAACGTGTTATATGTTTTGTATTTTAGTTTTTTTAGGCCTATTAATATTGCCATAGCTTTACCTGATAGTGATGATGTGTGGGCAGGTAGTTTATATAACCCTTTTTCGTTGTGAAAAATGACTGTTATTAATTGATCTTTATTTTCCTTTGGTCCGTAAGAATAGCTGAGATTTTTATTTTTTGTGTAGTAGGGGGGGTTTGCAGTCTGGTTAATTAGTCGTATGATTGCTTGTGGTGATGGTGGAAGTTCGACCGGAATGACATTAGGTGTCGATATGTTACTGATTTTTAGATAGTGTCTAAATCTTGTTCCTACGGGGGTTGGAAGCTTTTGCTTAGTTAGATACCTTTCATCATTAGAGGTATTGAATATATTCTCATACATTGGTGTGTTTGGGTGTGCCGCTATCTTGCAGATGTAATTTATCATCAGTTTGAGTGTTCGGTATTTTAGTGGTAAGATTCCGCTTTCTGCTAACATGCTTTTGATTGGGCTTGTTCTATATGCTCTTAGAGCAATTCTAATTCCTGTGTTTTGTACTGCATCGAGGTTTTCTGAGTATTTACTTGAGCTGTATATAATTGAGCCATAGTCAAGTTTTGATAAAACTATTGATTTATATGTGTTTGTAAGTATTTGTTTGTCTGCACCCCAATTTTTGGCTGCCATCATTTTTATTATATTTAATCTATTGATCCCGTCTCGTTTTAGATTTTCAATGTGTTTTTTCCAGTTTAATTTTTGGTTAAAAGTCATCCCTAATATTTTGATTTCTCGGACTTGAATGAGTGGTTTATGATTCAGTGTTAGCTGAAGGTTTTCTTTGTAATCACTATTTTTTGCAAAAATTATACATTCAGTCTTGGTTGGGGAGAATTTAAAGCCTGTAGATAGTGTCCAGTTAAATAGTTTGTTAAGAGTATCTTGGATTATCGTTTCAGTGGTACGTATGTTCTGGCCACTGCAAAAAATTGTTAGATCGTCTGCAAAAAGACAACCTCTTGTGGGTAGTTTAATTTGTTCCATGATACTATTAATTGCTATTAAGAATAAGCTGACGCTTATGACCGATCCTTGTGGAACTCCATTTGTTAATTCTATTTTATCGGAAAAGGTATTATTTACTTTTACTCGAATTAGTCGATGTTTTATAAAATTTTGAATAAATATTAGTATTTTACCATTAGTTTTTAGGTCGTCTAATATTTTTATGATCCTTGAACGCCAAATCATTTCATACGCTTTTTCCAGATCTAATCCTACTGCAATTACGTGTAATTTTTGTGAGAAGGCGTCGCACATGTATTTTTCTATGTAAGTTAGATGGTCTGTGGTTGATCGATGTTTCCGGAATCCGCTTTGAAATTGGCTTAGGATATTTCGTTTTTCTAGGGTGTTCATTAACCGTCTGTTAATTATTTTTTCCATTAGTTTACGTAAGTTGCATGTTAAAGATATAGGTCTAAAATTTTTGGCTCTATTCTTATCTTTCCCAGGTTTAGCAATGGGTATAAATATAGCTTCTTTCCATATGTTCGGGAATATACCTTTTTGCCATATTGCATTATATAATTTACATATAAATAGAAGGGTCTTATCTGGGAGATTTTTTAATATAATATTGGGGATATTATCAGAGCCTGGGCTAGAGTTTTTGCAATGTATTAATGTATTTTTAATTTCTTCCAGTGTGATGCTTTCGTTGAATGTAGCATTGCTTGAGTCATTTATGCTATATTCTCTTTCATGGATATTGTTTTTGAGCAGCTTGAAGCCTGGGAGGTAGTTGTCGTCATGAGAGTTCGCTGCAAATGTGTTGGCCAGTTCATTTGCGATTTCATAGTTACTAGTTATATTTTTGTTATTTTCCTTTAGTAGATTAATGATTTGCATCGAATTCCTTTTGCCGCTGATTCTTTTAATTCTATTGTGAATTTCGGTTATAGGTGTGTTTTGATTTAGTTCTGAAAAGTTATTAGTCCAGTATTGACGTTGGACTTCAAGGAAAGTTCTCTTGCATATAGCTTTCATTTTATTGTGTTCTATTTTATTACAGAAGGTTTTATTTTTCTTATATCTATTGAAGGCGTGTTTGGAATTTTTTAAAGCTGTTTGGCATTGGTCATTCCACCAAGGAACTTGGTTTTTATGTTTTAGAATTTTTTTGGGAGGGATGTGATTGTTTGCAGCATTATTTAACAGATTCAAATAACTTTCAACTATTTCATTAATATTTTGATCTTCTATTATAGTGCTGTCGAATTGAGAGATTTTTTCATCGATTTCAATACGAAAATCTTCCCAGTTCGCTTTTTTATAGTTAAACTGATTTGGTATTGGTTCTACCGTGTGAGTGTATTTAGGAAGTGATATAAATATTGGATAATGATCGCTGTCGTATAATTCGTCAGAGACGGTCCATTCTAAATTTTCAGCTATATCAGATGAGGCTAGAGTTAGATCTATAGCGCTTTCTTCAGCATTGGCAGTGTTGAAGTGAGTCATTCTGTTTAGGTTTATTAAAATTACTTTTTCATTTTCCTCTATTATATTTTCGATTATTTTTCCTCGCGCGTCTTTACGTTTCGATCCCCAGAGTGTGTTATGGCTGTTAAAGTCTCCAAGAATTATAAAAGGCTTTGGTAGTTGACTAATTATTTGTTGAATGTTTTCTTTTGAGAATTGAAAACTGTTTGGTAGGTATATATTGCATATTGTTATCTTTTCTGGTATATAACAGGTAATAGCTGTAGCTTCGATATCGCTCTTTAGTTTAATTTCAGTGAAAGATATGTTGGATTTTATGAAGATAGATACTCCTCCACTAGCGTTGTTAGTATTTTTCCTATTTTTAAATATTGAAGAATACTCTTTTATATTCGCACAGAAATTATTTTTAAAGTGCGTTTCTTGGAGACATAATATTTCTGGATTTCTTTCCTTTAGTAGGCGATTGAGGTTTATTTTGCGGGCGAAAAATCCGTTTAAATTCCATTGTAGGATTGTATAATTCATTGTTGTTATTGGTTGTTTATTGGATTGAATTCTTCAGCTTTGAAGCTTTCTAGTTTTTTTATTAGTTTTGTGAACCGAGTTTTAATGCCACGATCTTGGAGTATGGGATATGTTTCTCTCATCATATTGGCGATTTCTTTATAATTAGTTGTGCTTAAATTTTGCTGTATTGCGATTAGTGTAATTGGTTTCCCTTGGAGTTTATCTAAAAGGTTAGCAAAACTATTGAAGTCGAGGGGGAATCGTTCAGCGTTTGCGTGGAATGTTTCTTGTAGTGGAGAGAGGATACTAATAAGTTCTTTGTGTTTTTTTGTCTCGTTCTTTTTTTCTGTTCTTTTAACCTTTTTTATATGGTTACCGGGTAATTTGAACTCTTTGCCATTTTTATCTTGACCATCAGCTTCATTTTCGTTATCGGTTGATGGTATTTCATCAATTTGCGAGAGGGAGTAAATACTTAATTCTGAGTCCGATAGATCATCAATAACACTAATGGTTCGTGAGTCAGAGGACTGAGAGTATGCGCGTTTTCCTGGATTTGTTGCGAGCTTATCTTGAATCTGAGAAAAGGGTGTCACAAGGCCGTTTTCTTTGGTAACAAGTTCTTATCGTCTGTCCTATGACCCATAGAACAAGAAAAGAATTACTTCAGAGGTATTCCTATGCCTTCAAAAATGTGCTTCTAAATTTAATTTTGGTCGTTTTTGGAACCAGTTTAGGGCAAAGTTTCCAAAGAATTCCACATATATCAGGCCGATCAGAAGCTTGTTGATCTGAAAACAGATTATCACGAATATTGCGTCAATTGGGATTGCATGTCATCGTTATGAACAAATTAGGTTTTCCTTTACTGCAAACTATAGCCATAGCATCATGATAATTTTGCATTATATATCTAGGAGACCGACAAAAGTAGATAGTAAATAGTATATTACGATACAAGAGGCGAAAGTTGAAATTCCGTCCGAGACGAAGCCGAGGGTGCCATCTTCACGTAGTGACGGGCTTTTAACTTTCGTCTCATGGACCGTATACTATTTTTCTTGATACCCGGTGAAAAATACGTTTCTATAATTAATCTCAGCGACAAATATTTTGCCACCGACAATGGTAACACTGCAGTAGCATGCATTTACTTCTCACTTTTCTGCTCTGATTTTTGGAAGACACTTATTTCAATTGTTTAGCTCGGGCGCGTTGATTTCGAAGCCCGCCCCGACATTTCCGGCACGAGCGCAGTGAGAAAACATCGTATGCATAATTTTCCAAAATAAATTGGGATGTTACTTGAAAAATGAAATCAAATTTCATTATGTCCGGCAGATATAATATTGAAAAATAATAGACACGTATTTTTTATTTTTTGAATTTAATATTTTTTAATAAAGATATAACAATATGAAAAGTGCGATGGCGTCATAATAGTACACTATATAGATATACTGCGCCATTGTGACGTCACAATTGTCTTAAATTATAACTAGCTGTAACTTTGTTAATAAATGTTAAATTCGAAAAACAAAAAAAAACGTATTGATTATTTTTCGATATTCTATCTGACGGATCTAATAGATTTTTTCATGACAATCTCAATTGTAATCAAATAAAATGTAAATTATTTTTACTAATTATTTTCAGAAGATTATTAAATATGCAGTTTTCATATATATTAATTTTTATTCATATTTATTATTTTTATATTTTTATTATTTATTTATAGATAATCAAAATTTACTGGTCTATAGGTTAGTGACTTTGAATATATTGACAGCACCTCTAAGTAATCTATTAACAATATCTTCAGTTGCCTCGTTACCAACTCAGAAGCAAGCGTGGCGTGAGCCCGAGCAGTGGGTAAATTCTCTTCTTTCGCCATCGCAAAAAATGGCGAAACTACGTACTTTCGACCAGGGGATCAAGAAATTTTCATTTTTCCTACTTGATAATTCATAGTATCATTTGCACTATTATTTAGATGGTTAACTAAACCTTGATACGATTCAGTACAAAGCCGTTTTTTATTAATACGAATATATTCAATCCAATCTATTTCGACTTTAACATAATTATCTACGATCCATTGTTGAAATAAACTATGTTCAAATGAAACTGCGTTAAATACGTCAAGTCTAATACTTAATCTGTATTTAATATAACAACATCTTGTTACTCGACGACCTTGTTGTTCGTATTGTTCATCATTGCCATCATTTATTTCTACATTTCTATTACTATTACTATTTTTTTCATTATATTTTTATACCAACCTAATGATCCATGCAGATAAAAAGTGGCTAAACCATAGGTTCACGCTTGAGTCCATAGAACTTATTGAATGTAATAAGTGTGAATTTTTATTTCGTATCGTAACGCATAACTCGGGAATGTCGCCATCTGCTGTACTAACGAAAACCGCAGCAACTTCATTTACACTTGGTAAATTGTATCTGTTACGGTCATACCCTGGTTTCAAACTAAATACTAATTATAATTCAGGCTCAGTATTGTTCCCTGCTAATTCATGCTGACGATCAATTTCTTCTTTCATCATTGCGTAAGAATTTGCGAAAATATTGTATTATCTTACAGTTTATTCTAATTCGTACATAATCTCTCTATCTGGTCCTAAATTTGCTATCATTCTATAATCTACTTCTTCCTGAGGGTCCTCAATAAAAAGCTAACCACATTTCAGACTCTCATTCTCGGACGGGTACAAAGCCTCATTTATTTGGTAATATATTTGTTCTCGAATTTTAAAACGATATGTCGCTCTTCTTACTGTAGGAAAATCAACTAAATAAGCATTTAACGATGTCAATGAAAACGTAATATTATAATTCGCAAAATGTTCTTAATTTATTAAGTGATTATTTTCATAATAAGAACGCAAAATATTTCGACAATCTGGAATGTTTTCAACTTCTACAAACCCGTGATCGCTACAGTTATTAGATGAATTACCTTTATTATACACCTTGTCACCCACATAATTTTTTGCATTGCAATGTCTACATAAAATATTCATTTCTCCCAAATAATTTTCAGTGATATTATTACTTATTTGTATACTATTATTCCTATTCAATCTTTGTAAACTTTGATTTTGTGCATTTCTCTCAAATCTACGAAGATCGAATTCACCTTTCTCGTCATTACACTTTGTTTCACGATAAGGTATTCGTGATCGTATAACTCTGTCTTGTCTTAAATTACATCCTGTTCTTTCTCTGAGTCTTTTCATTCTTTTAGCTTAATTACGCTCTCTCTCCTACTACGAATCTCCATTTTCTCCAAATATAAATGTAACAAAATTATTAGTTCAAATTATTTAAATTGCAAAAACATAAATAACTCTATAAATTAATTTTTATTAATTTATACTGATCACTAAAAATTCTATATATTTAGTTTAAAGATTACACTGGTACACAACAAAAAAACAAAAATATTCACTAATGAAAGTCAACTTTTTAACTTTATGCATGATTATGAATTATTAATGTATTTATAAATTCAAAGTGATAATTTAAAGTAATATTTCAATTGAAGTGATATTTTAACGGTGAAGTTTCAAAAAAAGTAGCAAATCTTCAAAATCAATTATAAATATTAAAAAATTATCATAAGTATTGAGTGAAAATATATAATAATATAATAATAATATTTAAACTAAAATGAAAATATTTTGAAATAAAGGTGCAAATTCAATAATTAATAGAATGTTTAATTATAATATGGTTTCAATTTAAGTAATAGTAAAGTTTCAATAAGAGTAGTAAAGCTCTAACAGAACCCTGGAGTAAAAAAAATATTTCATTATAGTAATATTTCGATATAAATAAATAATAGTCAAGTATCAATAGAAATAGTAAGGTTTTGATATAAATAATAGTAAAGTTTCAATAAAAATGGTAAACCTCCAATAGATATAGTAAATATCAATAGTAGTAGTGCGAGTAGCTTCCCTAGTCCAGGCGCTGAGAGTTTCGTCGGTTCCTTCCCAGTTAGACTCCTCCCCCTTCCTCACCTATCCTTCTAACATTGACTGATATTCAATAACGATGCCTTCTCTTCAATGTTGCTCGAGGTATCATCGACTACAAATGTCTTGCAGCAACAATGTAAGACAGACGAGCTGGAGGGGTGAAAGGTTACTGTAGTTTTCGTTTTTTTTTGGCACTCCTTTTTTACGTACTGATTTTTTTACCTAACTTTGACACTATTTTTTTGCATTTTGTTTCAACCGGTTTTCATATCTTTGTACACAAATTTGACACAATCTATGTTGACTTTAACGACGTTATGCATTAAAATTTGACAACACAAGAAATTTATCCTTACACACTAAGAGCTCGTTCTCGTCATATTTTATATTTCTCGTTCTTTTAATTGGTACCGGTATAGCGAGACAGATAGAGATCATATTACAGGATGCGCCCGGGTAAGTCACCCCTGGTGTGTTAGTTGAGGTAAGAATGTTTATGTAAATAGTAACAGAACAGTAGCAAAACAGTAGCTAATTGCTTGTTTGTTTATATAAACAATGTGTAATTAGCTACTGTTTATGTAAACGACAAGTAATTAGCTACTGTAAGTGTAAACACGGTATAGTTGTACAGTCAAGTATGGTGTAGTGAGATCGTTGGCGCCGGGGTGAGCTTGGGTGTTATCGCAGGAATGGGGGAACTACGATATATTGGACAAGTGCTCTCTGCCGTTGAATGTATAGGCAAGTACACCCAAGCTGGCACGGGTAGTGAGAGTGGGGGTATCTAGTCTGTATCGTTTTCCTCGCTTTCTTTGAGCGGAGTGCGAGCACATTATACTTGTCCCCGCTCTCTCTCTCTCTTTTTCTCGTTGAATTTAAGTCGACGTCAGTGCACCTAACCTGGCATGGAACGCAGAAGTGGGGATGCCACGCTATACAGGTCACGTACAAACGACTTAGAGAGAGTCGCTACATCCAACACGCCATGGGGTACAGTTGTGGGAATACTACGCTATACAGGGCACCCGCGTACAAGAGGCTTAGAGAGAGTATGCAGTATACACGTCAGCCTCGCTATATCCAACAGCGTACGGAGCAATAGAGCGGGGTCGCCCTCCCACTGTAGTTAGGCACTCATGCCCCGTATTGTATAATATTGATACACCTAGGTAGATAGAGAGGAATTGGATTTTAAATAAAAACATTTATAAATATGATTAATTTATTAACACACACACACACACACACATACCTTACAATTCTTACTATCTATTAAATGTAAAACATTGTTTGCCCACATCTCCATACCTTACAATTTTTATTATACGCACACGCGCACGCACAAATGACATTTCTTCTATGGAGAGCACAGTGTGTTCATGGGGGGTGAAAGCCCTGGGTACGAGCGAATAAGTACATGTGTTTCGAACGTTTAAAACTGTTAATTTATCGGGTTCGGGTTTGCGGCTATAAAAAATTTGCCCAAGGTTTACCCGTTGACAGTTTCAAATATTGTACAGGCAATACAAGTTACAATCGTACTTGGAAAATATTTTGTTGATACGCAGTTTTGGACGCCCAGTGGGTGTTTAGTCGTGACAACGATGCATTGTTTTTTATTTCAACTGTACTTTATAATATTCTTAAAATTTTTTCTCGGCCACCCCGGCTTGAGCGTTATGTGTTTTTATCGCGAGTATGTTCGTCGCATTTCACACGTTAATAGGATTGTATTTATACAACACGATCCCATGTGCTTATGAAGTGGCATGTGTCTGTGTGTGCGTGAACGTGTACGTCTGTATGCGCCTTTCCGAAGTCTACGCTTTTGCCATAAGAGACTCGATAATGTTAAAAAACATTCGAAGAAAAATCTGTTTGTTAAACAGCGAGTTGCCGGTGGTGGTGGTGGTGGTAGTGGTAGCTGTAGCGACAGGGGTAGCGTCTGTAGCACACTCCAACGAGATGATTAGATGACGAATTTTTTTATCATACGTTTGTTGGCGTGCATATCAAAGATGACGAGAGCGTATAAGAAGCCTGTACGATGAGGCGCTGTATTTAGTCTATTGAAAAGTTGCAAGATGGATAATCACTTACATTACGCGTTGCGGAAAGCAGTGTTACGTATCGCGGCAAGAGCGCGTTATGGTAGGAATCGAGCGTGGTTGAGGTGTTTGCGCCGTATGACGTGTGAAGATTTAACCACCCAATTACTAATTCTATTAAAATGCACGGGGTATCGTGCAATAGTCTGTCTTTACAATGCATTCGCACGTTCGAAAATTTTAACGCCTCTGATTTATGGAATCTAATTAGTGCCATAAGTCAGAGTAATGAGATTTTGGGTATTGACGACACATTTGTTTTACAGGTTTAATATGTAAAAATGCCTGTTGGTGCTGGCGGGATACGGGGAAAATCTTTTGCGTCGATGAGCTGTCCAAAGCACGACCAAAGCTTTTGCGTCGATGAGCCGTCGAAGCAGCGATACATTGATGAGTACGAGCGCGACGAAGGAATTAAATTAGATGTCGATAAAATTGAAAAAAATCCTGGTTTGCGTTCGCTCGCGAAGTACTGTTTAAATTCGCTCTGGGGTAAGTTCGGTTAGCGTTGTAATTTAAAACAGACAGCGATTGTAAAAACACACGAAGACTTGTTAAAATTATTAGTGGAGTCGCACAAAGAGGTTTTCGATGTACTTTCCGTAAATAAAAACCTCTTGTTCGCAAATTGGTGCTACGTAGAGGACGTCGTAGAATCTTCTCGAAGCACATGTGTCGTATTAGCCGTGTACACGACAGACAGGCGCATTTTGAAATTTATGACTACATTGAAAAACTTACAGCTGCGAGGGTTCTCTACATGGATACTGATTCGTGTATTTTCAAATGCACACGAAGTAATCGCGACGAATACAGACCTGCACTGGGTAGTTTACTCAACAATATGACAGATGAGCTCAAGACTTATGGTGAGGGTACTTTCATCACCGACTTTCTCTCTGGTGGACCGAAATTTTATTCCTTTTGAGCCTTTATCCCTTCGACCGGTGAGACTGTTGAGTGTTGTAAAGTGAAAGGTATCTCGTTAAATAATGCCAATTCGCGTAAAATTATTTTGACAGTGTGGAGCGTTTTATCGCTGTGTACTTTGAGGCCGATAGTACACCTATCGTTATCAATTACAATGCTATTAGGCGCACGCGCACGTACGAAATCATCACGCGTGGCGAAAAAAAGTCCTGCTCTGTAGTGCTGCGAAAGAGAAGATACTTTGCAAATGGTACTTCGCCCCCTTTCGACTACAAGGGGGCATAATTTATAAATTTGTATGCGTATTGTTTGTTGTAAAATAAAAATATATTTATTCTTTTGGAAAAAATTCATTCATTCATTTTCCCCCCACATCTCTTTCCCATTCTGCTGTTGCTACTGCTGCCGTTATTCAAAGTAATATTCAGAGCGTTGTATTATACCGTATGAAAAGACTGTGCTTATAGGCGATAATGTGCGCACAGCGATGATGCGCTCATCACCGCGATGATACGCTCACCAACGCGACAATTCTTTCACTCGTGGTAGTTCACTGCCGCAAAGCACGAGCATTCGAAAGCTGGTGAAATTCTCTTTGATTTAAACCCTAGAAACAAATAAAATCATCGATTTAACTGCGCATGCGCGTAGGCCGAACTTAAATTTTTATTCTCCAGCAATTTTCTGCAATTTCACGAAAAATGGATCGCGTTGCAATTTTAATTTTTGACAGAATAACTTGTCAAAAGTATCATCCTTATAGTTTTTGGGGTCGCAGATTACGAATCTGAAGACAGATTTGCAGTTTTCCGTCGCACAATGACGCATTTTATGGTCTCAGAGTTATAAAATCCGATATACTTGAAAATATAATTAGATTTAATTGTACTAATGTTTACGAACATTTTTCGGCGAGTATTTAATGTACTAGAGATTACAAAAAAATCTAATTATCTTTTATATTAGATTTCCTAATTATATTTTAAATCTAATTATATTTTCAAGTATATCAGATTTTATAACTCTGACTAGGAGAGCTAACGGCCTCCGGATCACGGATTTTGTTCAAACTTTGAGGTATGTTTTTAGATAATAAAATATGAAGAATGTTAGAATATTAGACTCTAACGCTTTAATAAATTTGAGTTATCGATAGGTTTAGCTGTATTTGAAAGAAATACTGAAAAAATGCCCTGATTCATTTGTTTATTGGTTAATTCAAAAAATCGTGATATATAATAGTAAAAAAAGAAAATAAAACTAGAGATTACAAGTTTTACATTGCTTTTTTCAGAATTAAAAATATTAAATATTTCAAAAGTTATGAAAGTTTAAAGTTAAGCAATGTAAATGCATCAAAATATGTATAAAGTTAAAGCTTGTCAATTTATCAATTTTTGTTGCTTTTGCACGCCAAAAGTACGTTGTGGCCAATCAGGCTGGTGTAGAAGAGGTGGACCGCTTGGCCCCTACTGCATCTCAAAAGACAGGCGAGGAAGAGGAAGGCAAACAAGGTAGCGGATAGGTAGCAGCCTTCCGAGCACTACGAGCAAGGGCGGAATCTCTGGTGGAGTTTATCTTAGAAAAGAAGAACATCCACAATGAGCTGAAGTCCATGGCAAGAGCGACTGAAAGAGCGCTAAGAATATGTGTCAGAGCGCGACATACACGAGAGCGGGGGCAAACGACCGGGCCAACCAAGGATGGAGAAAGCCAGACATCGCCGCTGTTTCGGAAGGGGAGCGCATCATAAGAGAATGTCAACCGTGATCAAGTGACGCCTTCAAAGTCTCCTGTAAAGAAAAAAAGTAGAAGGGAAGAGAAAGTGTTGTCGGCTAAGATTACCCCCACGACCATTACAGTTATAGAGAGCCAAGAAGACACACAACACCCCAAGCCATTAATGGGTAAACGGGAAGAAGGAAAAGGAGCCCAGATGCCCGAGAGAGCCTGGCAAACGGTGGGAAAGAAGAAGAGGCCTACGAAAAACGCACAAGAGGAGAAGAAGAAGAAAAACCCCTCTCTCAAATCGCGTAAAAAGAAAATGCTGCCGATGGCACTCCTTATCAATGCCAAAGATGAGGCGACCTACGCAGCTATCTTGGGGAAGGTTAAAGCGGGTCTGCACGAGGATGAGTTGGAGGAAAGCATCGACAAGATCAGCAGGACGAACAACGACCAGTTGTTAATAGTCCTTAATAGTAGAGATGGCACAAGATGGAAGGTCTGCAAAGAAAAGTGGCAAGGATACTGGGAAATGTGGCAGAGGTAACAGGAAAATCTCACGAGGTGAAACTCTCAATAAGAGACATTGAGGAGACAATCACGAAAGAAGAAGTAAAAGCAACCATACTGAAAGCAGCAGACAACGAGTTCGCGGTAACGAACGACGCCAAAAGAGCACTGCGGCCGGCATACAGGGAGACCAAAATTGCATAAAGTCATGGGAGATCGGGGCAAAATCCGAATTGGACTAGTGAACTGTCCCGTCAAAGAAGTAACCAGACCGCAGAAATGCTTCAAGTTCTGGAACACGGGGCACATTGCCAGCAAGTGCCCGAGTGAGGTCGACACATCTGATCTCTGCTTCAAATGCGGTCAGGCAGGTCACAAAATTAACGATTGCCAAATGGACCCGCACTGTCCCCTATGTGCTGAAATGGATAAAGACCAGTGTCATGAGAGGAATACGAGCAAACCCGTTAGAAGAAACTGAGAGTGTTACAGCACAACATAAACCACTGTGGGGCGGCGCACGATCTGCTGACCCAAACGGTCAGAGAGATGAAGATAGATGTAGCTATTATCGCTGATCCGTATACAAGACTGAACTCGCAGGCATGGGTGACAGACGCCACAGGGAAGGCTGTCGTCTGGTCCTGCAATAACCGGTCGTTCGAAGATCAGCCGGACACCAAGCACAAAGACTTTGTGAGGGCAAAGCTCGGAAAAGTGAACTTCTATGGTGTCTATGCTCCTCCCAGCCTGGACATCACTCCCCCTGCGCCATAGCGGGAGATTTCAACGCCTGGGCAGTCGATTGGGGCAGAAAGAAGACGAACGACAGAGGAAACGAGCTCCTACAGGCAATGGCATGACTAGACACGACCCTTTTGAACATCGGGACCCTGCCCACCGTCGAGAGGGACGCCGAAAGCTCGATAGTCGATCTGACCCTAGTAAACCCTAGCCTGGCAAGAAGAGGGAATGACTGGGCGGTGCATGATATCCTCAACGCGAATGACCATCGGCTTATCAGCTGGGCAGTGCTGAAGGAACAAGACAAAAAGAGACTTCCTCTCAAAAGGATGAATTTCAGAGGATGGAATGCGAATAAATTCGACGCGGAACTATTCCAAGAAGCATTTAACAGAGAACCTATTGCCGCCAACAGCGCACGAGAGGAGGCAGAAGAAGTAATGCGCAGAGTTGCCGCGGCTTGCGATGCCACAATGACACGGAAGCGCCCAAACAACGAACTCCCACGAGTGTATTGGTGGAATAGCGACATTGCTAAGAACCGCCAGGACAGCATCCGAGCAAGAAGAAAAGCACTGTGAGCCAGGAAAAAAACAGACTACAGAGACCTTAAGGAATCTCACAACGTAGCGCGACTCAAACTGATTAAGGCAATCAAAAGCAGCAAGGCACAATGCTGGCAAGAGTTAAAGGAAGAGGTTGAGTGCGCTCCATGGGGCAGACTCTACAAAGTTGTGATGAAAGGGTGAAACCTCACGCACCGACCGCACCTACATGCCCAGTCAGAGCAACAACCAGAGCTGCAGATCGGGGATCTGAACACAGGAGAGCCGATCCCACCGATCGCGCTAGAGGAGCTAAAGATTGCGGGAGCAAGACTGGAAAACAAGAAGGCCCCAGGACCTGACGGTATCCCAAACATTGCCCTGAAAAGGGCAATAAAGATATCACCGGATATGTTTCTCCATATGTATAACAGGTGCCTACAAGAATGTTACTTCCCTGAAAAATGGAAGCTGCAGAGGCTTGTTCGCGTCCTGAAAGGAAAAAAGCCGCCGGACTTAAGGACATTAAAAACCTGTTCAACGTAACATTCAAAAGGTATACCGACTGGATGAATGAATCAAGCACATGACAGAAGTCACGCTCATAACCAGCAGAAATGATCACACTGCAGTTTGGCGAGCATGAAATTGAGTCCAAACCATCTATCCGCTATCTAGGGGTAATGATTGATGCACGCCTCAATTTCAAGGATCCAGTCGAACAGGCCAGCACTAAGGCAGCAGCAGTTGGAGGAGCACTATCCCGCCTCATGCCAA
The DNA here is from genome assembly GCA_035583055.1 of Torymus tubicola. Lineage (NCBI taxonomy): Eukaryota > Metazoa > Arthropoda > Insecta > Hymenoptera > Torymidae > Torymus > Torymus tubicola. Next base: position 15 of record JAWWEQ010048750.1, on the reverse strand, counting down.
ATGTAGGGGGGCCTA
>JAWWEQ010048749.1:0-15185 GCA_035583055.1 Torymus tubicola | reverse complement strand
CCATGTATTGATCACATCTAGATATTTTTGTAGTTTTTCTGATGCTATTTCAGGATTTGAATGACTTGTGAGAATTGTTGTATCGCCTGCATATGTTGTTGTAGTGATTTCTTGCATTGTGGATAGATCGGTAGTATACAATAAATACAAAGTAGGGCCCAGCACGCTTCCTTGAGGTACTCCGGCATTTATAGGGAACAGTTTTGTTACGGTTTCATTCATTTTTACTTGAAAGGTTCTGTCTGTTAAATATGATTTTAATAGTTTATACATGTTTTTTGAGAATGACTTTTTTAGTTTATAGAGTAAACCCTTGTGCCACACTTTCCTAGACGTTGCTCAAGCCTTTGACCTCACAAAGATAATAGTGATTTCTTCACGTTTGAGCCTCATATGCGTTATGTGCAGCGATACACAGGAGCTGGCTGCAAGTTCTAAAGTTAAATCTGGCATCTGTGTCTGAGAGAGTAAGGGTACAGAATACACGGATGATTCTGTATTATACGATCTAGTATATACACGATTGTAGTACTCTAAGTACCCGCTAGATGGCGAGCGTCAACTTGCCAACTTCAATGAAAAACATCACCCTGAGTGTATAAGTAGGGGCCTGCGGCACTCACTTGATCTACCCATTATTACCACATTATTTTGCTTCTTTGCCTAATCGCCAATCGTTATTTTTGCACTACTTTCTTATTGTCTATACCTTGCTTATTGCTTTATTTATTTGCTCGAATGTACTTTACGTTTATAACATATTTTACATCAACTTTACTTGCGAGTGGGTTGGTGCGGATACTCTATAATTAAGAGTCACTCCAATTTATCTTTTCTCGCTGACAAATGCTCACAATATAACTTTTCTTATATGTGCAATCATATACCGATACATATTAACAAATATGCAAAAGGCTAAGTTAAGTTCCAAGAGCACTCAGATGTGTCCGGATATCGATAGTATTCATAAAAAGTATGTTTATGAAGATAGTAAGCGGCTATTTCAATTACTTGGCGATATAGCAAATGGATTATTGATGTCTACCGAGTATAAAAACAAGGGTACAACAAAAGATACTAAAGTGTGTGGAATTTGCTATGAAAAATTCAAGAGTATATCTGAAGAAATTTTTGAAGAAGCAGGAGAGTCAAACGTTGACGCGATATCATTGCCAAAGCACGCAAGCACACGCAATTTTCACACTTTTTATGAAGAAACTGATTGCAAAATTAGGAAACTGTATAACTTCTTGAAACAGAAATTAGAGTAAAACTTAAGTTTTGTGTTAGATAATGAAAATCTAACTTTCATAGAAAAAGTGCGATTGATGACTTTAGTACCTTCAAGTCTCTCAAATAATTATATTTTATTGCACCTAAGAGGAACCACAGATTATATGATCAGAGCTTCACAAAAGCTCGTAAAAAGTAAAAGTTTATACGAAAACCCCGATCCATATTCTGGAAATTCTGTGAAGACTGAAGATTATCTAGACGACGATTTGGACTGTTCCCGACAAAGTCCTAACAGAAATGATGTGATGAATATTAAAATCAACGGAGTTATAGAAAAAAAATTAAACGTTTTCTAACTCGGAGCATGAAGGAAATTTGCGATCTAATTATGAAACAAAATCCAGAAGTTACTATTTCATTTATTAATTGAAATCAAAATGGGTATGAATTAATATTCAACCGTTAAACATTTCCTCTTTATGTGTCTATGGCGCCAATTTCGATCTTATCGTAACAGCTCTAACAATTTTGTTAAAAAAGAGTAAATCCGAGTTTCTTACACTTAAACAAGAGATCTTATACATGATTGTTTGTTCTATAAAAAATGATTCATGTATTCTTCGAGAGTGTAAAATTTGCAAAGATAAAACTATAACCGAAGAAAATTTTCATTTGGATGAAGATTTACTGATTGATGAAAAAACTTTTGCAATTTGGGAAAAAATGATTTATGGTTTATCTGAAAGAGCTGAACAGTTGCGCAAATACAATGAGCAAACATAGACGAATCAAAGAACTCCAGCAACGTGAAATAAGATCAGAAAAAGAAGGTGGACTCTCGAGTAAAAATCGTTTAAGGCGATCTTACACCTATAGGCTACTGAGGCTAAAATTACCTGAAAAAATAAAATAAAATATTATTACCAATAAAAAACATTATACATATATTATACATATATTACAGTACTATTTATATAACTATTTTTGGATAATCCGACAAAAATAGAGGTCTTTTGATCCTTTTAGTCCTAAGATATAGTCCTTTCTAGAAAAAAAGTTTGGCGTAACTTTTTTTTTTAGAATATATGATGGATATGTATCCATGGATTTTGATGGGGTCGAGTGCAAATTATTTGTAATACACCCACCTATGGTACGAAGTTCTGGATTATTAAAATTTTTTGATTAAGTATGTTTTTTATACAAAAAACCATTATTTTGTTGTTAATTTTGATAATTTATATGTTTTTTTGCATAAAAAAAAACTTAATCAAAAAATTTTAAAAATCCAGAGCTTCGTGTCATAGGTGGATGGATTACAAGTTACTTGCACTTTACCCCATGAAAATCCATCAAGTACTCTAAAAGAAAAGTTACGCCAAAGTTCAAAATTTCATATCTTGAGAAATGAGACTTAAAAGCAAGATCTCTTATATCTTCATTAACGATCAGTTCTTGACTATAAAACTTTTTCCACTTCCTGAAACATATAAATACTTATTCTTAGTTAATATTGTAAATGATTTTCTATTAACTTTATAACATAAGCATTATCGCAACTAGAGGTACATACAGCTTGTACAGCACTTAATCTTCCAGATGATATTATCATATTTCATAATAATTAGTCCTTCTGAATAACTTCTTGTGGTAGCCTCTTCCAGTAGCTATCTGAATCTAACAACAATTACTGGAAATCTGAAAAAGAAATTTTCACAAAGTATCTATGCTTTATAGAAATTTAATATTTACTCAGTTAATTTCTAGTCATCTAATATATATCCAGTTCGTTGAAGTTTTGAGCAAACACAAGGTATAACTTGGCTGAATGTGTATGTCAATAAAACTAACCCCAAACATGACAAATTCAAAATAAAAACCGCCGACACTGACAGTTGACGGTGCGAGGTAGCGATCACAGCGCATGTTCGTGGCGCCTTGCAGCGGAGTCTTTCACACTTTTTACCAACGGAGCGTGCGATTTGAGTTCACGAATCTTATTTAAAATTTTTGTGTGTGTTTAGGTTACGTAAATATACATGAAATATATAAACATTAAATCAGTTAACGTATTTTCTCAGTTTGACGGCTCTCTCTCTCTCGAGCTTATTAGAGCTTTATTTAATACGCTCTTCACTCCGAGGAGTATTTTTATCAACAGGAAAATAGTTCCAACGGCTCTCAAGCTCTCCGTCTAAGTTACCATGATATTGCATGGTGCATTATGAGCCAGGAACTAATTTTCCACTGACTACGATATTCTAACCTCAATGGCCGGCAGAGTGCACTGCAATTAGACGGGCTAATACTACCAGCCATCGTCAATGGTGCAATTTGGCAGCGAACATCAGCAGCACTTGTCAGCACAAGCTGTACCAGGCAATCAAGCGCAGTGCACGTATCAACACCTCATCGCACAGCATTTTTTTTCCATCCTCGAGTTCAACTGTCACTCGTGAACTGTCACTTTGTTTAAACCTGCGATTCAAATTGGACTGTGCGCAACGACTACCGCAACAGGCTACATGATGACAAAGTTGACCTCGGATCCTCTGCTTGACAACACGGAGAACAGGTGCTCGGTATGTAACGAACTCTCCAAACGCGCACTAGAAGTATGTCCGATCTGCAGCCAGCTATGTCATACTAAGTGCTCCGGTAAAAGAAAGGGCGCACCGTGTGACAACTGCCGCAAAAACAAGAACGAGATAGCAATTGAAAAAGCGCCTATTGAGAAGTACCAGCAGAAGAAAGCACAGGTGAGCAAGCGACCAGCGACATCCACGCAGAGTCGAGCGCTTAGTAATACACAGGCGGCCTTCCACCACCGCGTGCAACTTGGCTCGTCAACGCCAGCTGGTACGCGCTCTCCGTGCACTAACACTAGTCAAACCGACTGGTTGCTAGAAACTAGTATAGTCCGTGTGTCGCGGAAAGTCGGTGTACAGGGGCCTGCTTCGGCCGCCAACCGGGTTAGCGCTATCCAGGTGGTAAACAAAACGCTGAATACTACTTCCAGCCAGGTTGCGATACCTAAGGCGTCACACTCAGCGTCAACGAAAGAGAAGAACAAGGAACCAACGACAACTGCAGTGCATTCTGCGATATGCACATCGGCGATTAATTTAACAAAAGAAATCTCTGAGAGCATTAATGTGAGTAATATCTCGAAGCCGGTAAATGACTCGGTATGGGTTGCGTCCGTGTCGTCGATAAACGTGTTATTCCTCTGAGCACGTTGGAGCTATTCTTCCAAAGGTTCGACATGTTCGAGAAGCAGCTCGACGAGTTGAAACTCCTCAATGGTCGGGGTACCGAAAGTTCAATTATTAATCATCTTTCAAAAGATGTTAAATCCTGTGACAACTCGAAGTTGATCACTCGGATCTCCCATCTTGAGGAGATCATTAGTAAACAGCAAACGCTTCTGGACGAATTGAACTCCAAATCGGGCTTGCTTCTTGAAGAAAATATAATTTTAAGCAAGAAACTCGACAATGCGATCAGCAGCTCTGAAGATCTTCAGCGTGCCCACAAGGAAAGTGTATGTAGCCGATGTAAAGCGAGTCTCTCAATTGACAGAGTAGAAAATTCCTCTTATGCAGACCCCACTCAGGCAATCGACGGATTCCAGTTGTTATCCTCTTCTCGGCCGGGCCTCGGCATTTCTAACGCTACCCCCATAAATAAAAGTTCTGAGTCCTGTCAACTAATTGTAAATGGGATACTAAAGCGCGATAGTGCACCTTCAGCAGAGGAAGCACGGGCAGTGGCTCTTGAAGGTGACAGCTTATTAGGGGCCCGCGTTGTGCGCGATCGGCACCCATCCCAGAGGGGAGGCGTTCAAATCGCGGAGGGTTTGCTCGTCAATAACTACCTTACTACCAATGACATTCATCCTGAACTGTTTGGCCCGATCTCTGACAGTTGCTTGCCTGGACACAAGGTTTTCATCAATGAGATGCTGCCCCACGATAAATTTCAGCTATTCAAGAACCTGAAACCGATTGCACAGAGGCTCGGTTTCAAGTATGTCTGGCATGCTGGCGGTAGATTTCTGACCAGGCGCAAAGGAGGAGAGCTAGCGCACGTTTTTACCTCGGTTGCCGATCTGCAGGCTTTAAAAGCGCTTTGTCAATCCGCTCCCATAGTTCACTCGCCTGTCAAGAATTCAAACATTGATAATGAACGCAAGTCCATAACGGACAACAGGCAGGGTGCAGATCAAGCTGGCAGGTCGGTACGACATTCCTGACTAGGATCGTCTTCTTTGGGAAGGACAAGGGGGAGGCTCCTTGAGGCTGGTTTCCTTAATATAAACTCACTAAGATCTAGGATTGATAAGCTTCGTTTGTTAATAAATAACGATCCTTTATACCACATCTTTGGTATCGTAGAATCGTGGCCGAGTCTTGGAGTCGAAGACCATATCATCGACATAAATGGGTACACAGCCCTACGACAGGATAGAAACATCCACGCGGGAGGAGTTGTCCTGTTTGCACGCAACGATTTCACGATTACCAAGCTAGCAACATCTAATACGGAAGGGGAAGGTTTACCAGGTAAACCAGAATACCTATTCTAGAGCGTGCAGCAGGGTGACTCTCCCTCAATTCTTGTTGGTGTAATATACAGAGCTCCTAAGATCGCAATGTAGAAAGATCCTGAACTCTTTAAAGTGTTCAAAGATCTTAGTAGTGACTAGGGCCCAAAATTCATCATAGGGGATTTTAACGCGGACTTATGTGATCCAACCAATGCAGACGCGATAACCATAAAATGTTTGGCGAAGGAATTATCGATGCAGATAGTTAAGCATGGTCCTACTCACCACAAAACACCAACTACCCATACGTGGATTGACATTATAATGACGGACACAAATGACGTAATACTTGGACAGGACAATGAATGTCTACCTAGCTTCGGCAAACACGCGATTATTACCGTAAAATCGACCTATTTGTAGCCTCACCCTCGAAAGAGTTTTTTAAGAATCGAGACTTTAAAAGGATCTGCCCAACGTCCTTGAACGAACTATTACTACGCTGTGACTGGCAAAACACATCTTAGATAGAAAACGACCTGAAGGGTGCTTTAAAAAATCTCAACACAAACCTCAACAATGCAATAGAAGAACTAGCACCGCTAAAAACTATCACACTAAACAAAAATAAAGCTCTCTGACTTGGGCTCGAACTGAGAGAACTTATCAAGAAGCGGGACGCTACGCATCGTCGCTATAAGTGTACTGGGCGAACTGAGCTTCTGGATGAGTTCCTTCGGCTGAGCAATGAGGTCGACACGCCCATGACTCAAGAGCGTCATGCCTTCCTACAAAAACGTCTCTCGGAAGCTCTTGATGATAAAAAGGATATTTGGAAATGCGTAGTCTCGGCCTTTTGCCCATGAGTAAAAAGGAGGATGTTCATGGTTTCACAGCTGGAGAGTTAAACAATCACTTCGCGGGAATATCTGTTTCTCCCCTTGAGAATTTAGAAGCTATGGACACTATACTTTCTGCTAGCGAGGAGGGTTTCTCTTTTATACCAGTAAACATCACCGTCGTAGTCCTAGCAATATTACATTTTTCTTTCGCAGGCAAGGGGAGCCGATGGAGTTCCGCAGGGAGTGATAGTGATAGTGATTCCGCAGGGAATAACTCTTCCAGTTATTGGTAACTATGTTGTGAATATCTTCAACACCTCCTTTGCTCAGGACACTTTTCCAGAGCCTTGGAAACATGCGCAAATAATTGCGCTTAAAAAAATGTAGCACCAACATCAGCATCGGACTTCCGTCCCATCTCGCTACTCTGCTTCCTTTTCAAGGTATTTGAAAAAATCGCTCATGACCAAATCAGAGAGTAACGTAGATAACGTAAGATAAGAATAGCTTACTTGACCCCCTCTAGGCCGGTTTCCGTCGACATCACAGTACGCAGACAGAACTGTTGAATCTGACGGACCATATTAGAATTGCTAGAGGCTTACACTCTTGCTATTATTTGAGTTTAGCAAAGCCTTCGACACTATAGCCCCGTCGAAACTCTTGGGCAAACTGCGTATTCTAGGGTTCTCCAGGTCAGCTCTCCTGTGGGTTAAATCATATTTAGAAGGACGAACCCAATTGGTCGTGTTAAACAAAGGATAAAACTCCCACTACCTAGAAACAAATCTAGGAGTTCCACAGGGATCTGTCCTGGGCCCCCTATTATTTTGTCTACATGTAAGTGACCTACAAGATCTGCTCGACGATACAGTGAAACACATTTTCTATGCGGACGATCTACAAATATACTTACATACCACCAAAGAAAAAATTCCAACATAGCTTAGCCCGACTAACATCTGCAGCGAAACTCGTGTCAGGGTGGGCGGAGGAGGCTGGCCTGCGCCTCAATACAGGTAAGGGCAAAGTGATTCTGTTTGGTTCTAAATTGAAGGAAATTGTTAAAGAGTTGCGTCTGCCTGGAATTGGGATGCAGTCTGGAGTCCTCATCCCCTTCAGTAGCGAGGTCAAGAGTCTTGGTGTTATTTTGGACAGTAAATTGTCATGGAAACCGCATATTAACCAGGTAGTCAAGAAAGTCCACAAAGCTCTGTATAGTCTGCGGTTCTTTAGAGCTTGTACCACAGAGACTCGACGCAAGCGATTGGTTGAGGCAATAGTTCAGCCCCATCTGGATTATTGTGGTATACTTAGACGCCACGAACGAACAGTGGATCCGACTACAGCGACTGCATAATTCGTGTGTGAGGTATGTTTTTGGGGGCAGTAAGGACGCTCACATAACCTCATATCGCAGACGTATTGGTTGGCTCCGTGTCGAAACTCGAAGGCAGTATCATATGGCTCTACTGTTGTATAAGGTCTTACCTCTGAAGGAGTTCAGCTATCTAGCTACCTTTTTTACCAAATGTACACCTCGTCCGACCCACAGAGAAGTTCCACCGGAACTTGCAATCCCTTCAGTAAAATCCGATGTGGATGCAGGATCGTTCTAAGTTAGAGGAGCCTCCTTTTGGAATTCTCTGCCCCCCTCTATACGCTACCTTCCATCTTTTTCAACCTTCAAGAGGGCGGTGCGCCAGTACCTTTTTGATCTTGACCCCTGACCCCCCGAGTCGATGCATGTGTCGCGATCTTGATGCTGCGAGTCAATGTAGATAGCGAGAATTTATTTATTTTAAGACTTGGCCACTTGGCTCAAATTTATTTCCATAAGAAATCACTAAAACAAAAAGATAAAATACCAAAGATAGAAAACCAAAGAAAAGTGCAGCATCATAGATTATAGTTCCGTAGTTTGTAATGTAAGCGTAGTTAAAATATGTAGTTAATTTAGTTTTATATACTTTAAGACATAGCCATTAGGCCGAAGCGCACGATAAAACACCAAAGAATACCGCAGTATTTTTAGAGTGCTATTATAAACCTTTTGTAAAATGTAATTACTTTGTAAAATATAACAATTGGAATGAGCCTATTAAGAAACGTTATTTTATATCTTGCGACTCACGATGTATTACTCTAAGTACTATATACTATTGACTTGTCCTCTATGGCATAAATATTTATTGAACCACGATGTACTTGAAGATGAAAAAGTGTGACATCGTAATAACCAGACTGGGAAGAAAACGACTTCAAGGCCATAAATTTCATTTACAGTGCCATATCCAACAAACAGTTGGAGTTTGTTTCTGAAGAAGATACAGCGTATAAAATAATAAAGAAATTGGACGGTACGTATTTGAAAGAGTCTACAGCGCTACAAATTGTGTGTAGAAATAAATTGGAAAAATCGGTGAATGAATTAAAAAGCGCAGGTGCAAAGATAAGTGAAAAGGAAAAGCTGAATTACATGTTGAACACGTTGCCGAGCCAATACAGTTACATTGGCAATTTGATAGACACTTTGAAAGAAGAGAATCAAACAGCATCTTATGTGAAAAATAAAATCCAAATGGCTGAAATGAAATTTAATAACGAGCATAGCGAACACAGGTCGAATGTATTCGCTGCAAGGAAGTACCAGAAAGGAAGCTGCTACAAGTGTGGAAAAAATGGGCATTTCGCACGAGAATGCCAAAATTACAGACAATCAGGACTGGCGAGGTTCAACACGTGGCCGCAGTCAAGGAAGAGGAAAAGGCAACATCGGCAGGAGGCACGGAAACTTCCATCACCAAGGAGCCAGCACGAGCAAGCAGATCGGCGAAGGTGCGAACACATGGATAGCTATGGCGTATGGGGCGCAGAGTAACTATAGTCAAGGTAGGCCAGATAATGAAATACAGTGGTTGCTGGACAGCGGATGTACAGATCACACAATAAATAGCGTAAATTATTTTGATAAACGTATTGATATTAAAGAACCGATAAATATATACTTAGGGGATAATAGATATATACAAGGGTTAATCAGCGCGCTACGCGCGCCTATATCCGTCTTTCGTTTATTTCAATATTCGATTTCGAGATCGGGATTCGACATTGTTCGAGAACGAAACAGATTATCTCGAACGCTAAAGTTATATATTAGAAAAGTAACGAAAATCGGAAATGTAGTTAGCTATTTTGACGCGTTTGGTAAAAGGAATAAAGTGAATATAAATAACGTATTTTACGCCGAATACAAATTTAATAAGTTTCGGAAAATTAGCAGATACGATTATCTCGAGGGGCAATATGGCAAAGATAATAGATAAAGATAATAAATTAATAGCTGTAGCCTACAAAGAAAATCGAATTTACAAAATAAAGAGTACTTTAAAACATAGAGTGAATTTTGTAAATACAGCCGACTGTAACAATAATAATATGAGTCTGAAGGAGAAATGGCATAGAATGTTAGGGCATGTAAATTTTAAGTATTTAGACACAATATGTAAACAGTAGTTGCTATCGGGAATTCCAGAAATCTTGAATTGGATTTTATGAAATATAAAACGTGTATAGAGAATAAAATGCATAGTTTGCAAGGGTTCGTAGGATACGTTGGGATAATTTAGGAATAAGTGCAATGGTGACAATAGTGCATATAATGTAGATACGATGTCCTCGATGGTCGCACTGCTGCTCACTACTGATGCCGTGACTAGTCTTCGGTGAGATAGGTTATTTATAGTGTAATTACAAACTAATAAATTATTACAAACTAATAATTGGTTTAATTGAAAGCAAAGCAAAGCAAAGCAAATTACTAATAATAATACTAATGCTAACGATAATGTTAATAATATTAATAATAATCGTGATAGCAGTATATAACTTTCAATATTAAGAGAGAATAAAAAAGAACGATATCATTTGTGATGTGGTGAGAAGGAATAGGGAATGGCTGTTGGGTACGTTCGGTAAATCAAATGAACGTAAGAAAATATTTTGTTTATAATAATGACAAAATCAAAATTTATTGAACGCCCTTACTTGGGCTATTTTTTAATTGTTACACGAAAAGAAAGAAAAAATATACAAGCTTCATATACACACTCGTGAGAAAGAAAAGTAAACAAAGAAAAAAAATAATTGAATTTTAACAATAATAATATAAACAGAATTATAACTAATAATAAAATAGAAAATAAAAAATTTAATAACAATAATAAAAATAATAATTATTAATAAAAATATAATTATATTTCGAGCCTCGTTCTCGAGATTACTGCGTAGTACCCCCCTTTGCCCGCTAGATGTCACAACGTTTAGAGTGGAAAGCGAAGCCGGCGCCGCTGCCTCCGCAGCTCTGTCGCCGGCGCGCGCTCTCATTCCCTTTATTCCTTTTCTTTGTGCGTTAGAAGTCGCACGCACGAGTGGAGAGTTTTTTGCACAGCAAGAATCATGTCAAGAAAACGGAAAGCTATGGAAGTCGCTGAAATGATCGAGAAGGTGGCCAGGTCCAACAGGAATTAATGGAAATTCAGCAGGAGCCTGAGGAGCCATCCGATGTAGACGAAAACCCGAAAACCGATCAATCTGACGCGGAAGATCAGCTAAATGAATCGGAAGGTATTTGAATAAGCTTAATCATTAGCATGTCTCCAGTAGAAATGCTGATGAACTTGTGCGTGAGACAAGGCATGTCAGACATAATATCCCGATGAATTCACACATTAGTGGTGAAACATATTGGTGTAGTTTAGTGACCTTGTACAAGGAGACACGGCATACTAAATTCTTAAGCCTTGTTACTCAGAGAGACAAAGCAATGCATGTAGTCTTACAGACACATTATGAAAAGTCTCGCTCATATTTCCTCTGCGCTGTATATCATTTCTGATACAAATACTTTTTTCTATAATATAGATATAGAAACAGCAACTGAGGAGCGTCAGATACAAGACGGCGAGAACAAAGACGAAAACCTAACCTCAAAAAATAGCCACGTGGATACGGGGCTAGACGAAGAGGGTTTGGAGATTCTGGGCGAAGATCCACAGAAGACTCAAGGTTTGGATATTGAATTACACGAGTCGCTACAATTAAGATGGAAATATTGGATAGCGAACGGACTCGACAAGCATTAAATTAAACATAGAGATCGCTAATGTGTTGTCGGAACCTAACATAAAACGAGACAAATTTATGAGGGAAAACCAGAAGCTGGCGCGATCAGCGTTGATTGCACTGGGCGTTAATTGATATTATGAGCGAAAATGAAAGCTTTGACAAATTATTTATTTTACGGAGATTATACGATGCCTCTAAAATGATTATGGAAATTCATCACAATGAGTTACAATCGAGAAGGACATTCATCTACCCTGGGTTAAACAAACATTTTAAGAGCGTTCTCAAAGAAGCAAAAGCTGATAATTATCTATTTGAAGAAAGTCTGTGTGAGAAGATCAAGGAAATAAAAAATTTGGAAAAAATTGCTGAAAACATAAAAATCAAACCGGTGGCGAAAGGTCCTGTACGGAACCCAACTGCAAAACGCCATTTAAACCCGAAGGGCCTGCAGGGGAGAAGGCCACTCACCAACCAGGCCAATTATACAAACATGCAAGGCCAGAATCAGAACCAGGCTCGTCCACGATGTTACTTCAGGCCACAAGCCCCGCAGACCGGACAGAGGCCACCGAATCCCGAAGGATTCAAACCTCAACAGAACAACAAGAACACACAATAATAGGTTTCGGGGAAAGACTAAAAAATTTCGCGGGGAGATGGCGCGAAATTACGAACGACAAATTTGTTTTACATTGTATTAGTGGCTACAAGATAAAATTCTATAAGCCAGTAATTCAATATCGGTCTCCAATTGTCAAATTCAGTTCTTAAGAAGAAACTGAAAATTGTAAAAAAGCGGTAAAGTTGTTACTGAAAAAGGAGCCATTTAAAAATGTAAGCCAGTGAAGGATCAATTTTTGTCGTTGTATTTTTTAGTACTTAAGCCAGATGGCACACATAGGTTTATTTTGAATCTAAAGAAATTAAATGAATTCATGAAGACTGAACATTTTAAGTTAGAGGATACACGCACAGTACTAAAATTGATCTTTCCAGAATATTTTATGGTCAGCATGGACCTGAAAAATGCATATTATTTAATTGCTATACACAGAAATAGCCAAAAGTTTCTAAGGTTTGACTTTTTAGGAGAGTTATTTTAATTTGTATGTTTACCTTTTGGATTATCGACGAGTCCGTTTGTGTTTAAAATAATTATTAAACCAGTGGTACGATACCTTAGAAGCCGGGGCTTTATATCAGTAGTGTATCTAGATGATTTTCTGTGTATAGAGGATAACATTGACAAATGTAAAGAAAATATGAATCAGATTAGAGAAATATTAAATTATCTCGGATTTATCATAAATGACAAAAAGTCATGACGAGCTGTCAAGGAGAGAGAAATTTTTAGTTTTTGTTTTTGATTCGATAAAATACACTATAGAACTACCGGTAGAAAAGAGAGAGAGAATGATAGAGATGTTAAAAGTAATTTGTAATAAAGATTCATGACAAATTAAAGAATTTGCCCACGTCATTGGAAAATTAGTAGCAGCCAGTCCTACTATAGAGTACAGTTATTTATACATGAAGTTGTTAGAGAGACAAAAGATTTTTGTACTTATTATTAATGATTATAGTTATAAATGCAAAATGAAAATTCCAAATTACATAAAAATTGAATTAGAATGGTGGAAAAAGAGTTTAAGAGAAAATGTAAGTAAAATTAAATCTGGAGAATATGCAGTAACGATTTGTACAGATGCGTCAAAATCCGGTTGGGGAGCGGTAACAGGTGAAACAAAAATATATGGTTTTTGGAATGAATATAAGAAAAAACTTTATATTAACGTTTTGGAATTACTTACAGTCGAAATTGCCTTGAAAGAATTAGCGTCTAATTTGAGAGATTGTCAAATCTTACTTAAAGTTGACAATACGACGGCTATAGCCTATGTGAATAAGATGGGAGGTGTTAGATATATGAGATACTATGTGATAGCTAAAAGAATATGGCAGTGAGCGGAGGAAAGGCATATTTTTTTAATGGCCTCCTATATTAGATCGAAGGATAACGTACAGGCGGACGCTCTGTCTAGAATAAAAATGGCGATAGCAAATGGATATTGGCGGAGTTTTAAAAGAATAATTAAAAAATCGGATGTCCGGAGATTGATCTATTCACAAATCGACAAAATGCTAAATGCCAAAAATTTGTTTCATGGTTACCAAAACCAGAAGCAATAAATATAGACGCATTCACTATGTCTTGGGCAAATATAAAATTTTACGCCTTTCCTCCGTTTGCCTTAATATTAAGAGCGTTAGTTAAGATAAAAAGAGACGGTGCTTGCGGTATCATGGTAGTGTCTGACTGGCCAAACCAGCCATGGTATCCTCTCTTTTGGTCACTCCTAGTAGCAGACCCGATTGTATTCGACCCAGATCCTAACTTACTATTATCCGTATGCAGGTCGAAGCAGCATCCGTTGGCGAATCAGCTAAGGTTGACGGCAGGAATTTTATCAGCGAAGCATTCTCCAGACAAGGAATACCACCAAAGGTAGTAGAGACAATGCTAGCATCACTAGCTGAATCAACTGTGAAACAATACCAGACACCCTTTCGTGGATGGATAGCTTATTGCTATCGTAATAGCCTAGATGCCTTTCATGCATCAGATAAAATTCTGATTGATTTCTTGGCGGAATGCTTCAATGAAGGTGCATCCTACAGCACCTGTAGTATGTAGTATGTAGATTTCTAAAAGGAGTTTTTAAGTTAAAATCCACGAAACCCAAATGTGTAATTACCTGGGACGTATCAGATGTTTTAAGTTATTTACAAGCTTTATATCCGTTAGAAAAACTATCGTTTGTTGATTTAACAAAAAAGACTGCTATGTTACTTGCGCTAACTTCGGCTCATAGAGCTCAAACACTAACCAGTATAAAAATTGAAAATGTTCATAAAACATCACAGAAGTTGATGATAAGTATTATTGAAATAATCAAAACTTCAGCGCCACGAAAGGATCAACCGTTGTTGGTCTTACCCTTTTTTGCAGAAAAGCCCGAGTTATATGTCGCTTCGACTGTGTTAAAATACTTAGAAGTACCAAAGAAGCTGAGAGGTACGGAGACACAGATGTTTATAACCACTAGAAAACCTTATAAACCAATAAATGTACAAACTTTTAGTAATTGGTTGAAATCGGTGTTAAAAAATGTAACATAGATACTTCTATATTTACGGCACATTCGACACGACACGCATCGACATTTAATGCATTTGCGAAAGGTGTAGATATGGCAAGTATGGAATAAACACATGAAAGACAGTAATAAGTAATTTTGAATCCACTAGTCATATAAAAAACAGGGTTTTTTTCACTATTTTTACATCTTATCAAAATTCATAGCTTTTTTCTGAAACTGCAGCCCATCTTGGGACAGGGCTTATGTAAAAGGATTTACAATACAGAA
>JAWWEQ010048748.1:0-15185 GCA_035583055.1 Torymus tubicola | reverse complement strand
TTTGTTTTCACGTTGTCGTGCGAAATTAAGAAAAGCACTTTGTTGTTCATGGTTATCATATTTACGGCATTTCATTACACATGCCTCAATGTTATCTAAATCAAAGTGTAATAAGTAAGAGTGGTAAGGCTCTTTAATGCCATTTATGAAGGTATTCTTGGCTACGTTTTCGTAAAATGTATTTTTAATATTTATAGTCTGAGCGTCTTGACTATTTAATTGTATATGCTCTTTTAATTTATTTAGCCTATTTTTAATTTCATCCGCGTATTTTTCGTATGACTGATTTGACAGTTGATAACACACGCTTAGTCTATTAAATAATAACTCCTCTGAACTTGGGTCACTAAATCTATTAACTAAAAGTATTTTGCACGCGGCATATGTAGTCGGATTATTCGCGACAATTAGGTCTAATGCTTCACCGCGAATTTTTGATTTAATTAATGCGAATAACGCTTCATTTATTGCATTATCTGCTGTCGCCACATTTTCAACGAATTTGTCACACGTTTGTATAAAGTGTGATAGGAGCCTTGTACCTCCTTCGTATATGGGGATCGCGTCACGCCATATAGTCAATCTTAATTTAAATTGTTCTAACGAGAGATTTGGTTGTTCTCCGTTATTTGCCAATTTGCTTTATCTTTATCATTCAGTGTGGCCAGTAAACAAACATATATAGTAATTAAAACCCGTGTTAATGTGGCGATTAATCGCCACAACCTGGCTACACTGCTTCGGGTGTCGGCTGCTGCTTGTTCGGCGTAGGGAGACGAAGAGATCGTGCTTCTCCTCATCAGCTGATCCGTGTACGCTCTAGCTCCGGGTATTGCGTCCTCTTCAGCTACAGCCAAGGCGTTGTAGGGGCAAGAAGGGACGTGAGGGGAATGCCGCTGCCTACGGCGGGGCATAGGGACACGGGCGCTCGTATGTGTGCACACGACGATGCACGTCGAGGCTCCGCTCGCCAACGCCGGTGTACTTTCGCGCGTAAATATTCGTTTTTACAGTGACACACAATTTCGGCCCATTATATTTTCGTTTATAATACGGATATTATAAACATCAATGTCAATGGTGCATCTTCTATAACATAGACCACCAATCATATAATTAACCACAGTATTATAAATACGTGCACCTCCACTATTACTGTATTAGCTTTAAAATTCTTTTAGTTTGATTATCTATCACAATATTTTTATTAATGATTTATTTTATTAGTGCAAAAATTGGAAAGGGCAATTAATAGAATAATTGGAAATTCATAGTATAGAAATTAAAAAGGATCATTCATATAGAATAATTGAAAAATCGTTGTACAAAAATCTGAAAAAGCCGAAATAAAGGGGAAGGTGGAAATTAGAAAATTAGATAGTGGAAAGGGCTCTAGCACAAATGCAATGTGTACTATTTACAATGAATATTGTATATTTAGTCAATGTAATACACTAACTCTCAAGTTAAATATACATACAAAAATAAATAATATAATCATATATAAACTTATTTTTTGGCCATCACTTTAAAAAAGCGATAAATAATTTGAAATATATAATTCACTATTAATCGATAAAACTATTAAGTTTTTAATTTTATTCGGCTTTTTTTCTATTTTTTATTAAGATACCTCAATTTTTAATAGTTAAATTTTAATTGCATGCTTGTACTTTATTTTATTTTTTTTATTTTATTTTTATTTTAAGAAAATAGATTGTAAAATGGGCAATGGCCCATTATACAAAAATACATTCACAGTTGCCAGTCAAAAATACAGAATAAAACAGAGAATATATATTTAAATTATAAAAATTACGGAAAATGACGATACAAGCAATACATATTTGTAAGTTAGTACGGTTTGAAATAATATTTATTTGCTTTCAATTTAAATAAATTTAGATTATTAGTTGACCTAATTGGATTGGGTAAGAAGTTCCACATTCTAACGAGTCTAGCTACAAGGGAGTTTATCCCAAACTTAGCGTACGCAAAGCCTTCATCGAGAGTGCGTGGATTTCTTACTCAGTAGACATGTTCACGGGGTAAAAAGAGGTCACGCAATTGTGTACAAGAAATGTTAAAGTCAAGTATTTTAAAAGTTAATAGAGAGTCAATAGAATAAAACGAGAGTTTAATGTGGGAACAAAAAATCTTACAGATATCGGAGTGTAGTTATAATCAAAGTAATTCATACGATAACCAGTTTTGAAAGATAAATGTCTTAAAAATTTGCTTTGAATAGCTTTGAGTTTGTTCATTAAAATGTCAGTAGCGGGTCTCCAAAGCAAAGAAGCATAGGTCAATATAGGTAAAACAATTGCTTTATAGAGTAATAATAGAGCAAAATCTCTTGTAGTGCGAATAATAAATCCTAGCAATTTCTTAGCCGCTGAGGAGATACGGATTAATTTACACCAGAGAGAAATAGAGTTAATATCTTTTTGGAGATTGGAGGCATCAAAGGTGATTTAATAGTTTTAAAAATCTTCAAATCATCGGCATATAATAGAAATTGAGAGCGTTCAATAAAAAGATGAATTTCATTAATGAAAAGAATAAAGACAATAGGACCTAAGTGAGATCCTTGCGGAACCCCGAAGGTCACTGAATAGGCCGCCGATTGAGAACCAGAGATACGAATAATATAAGAGCGGTTCAATAAGAATGATTTCAACCATTCAAAGGCCGATTCTTTGATACCTAATCTCCATAACTTCCAGAGGAGACGATTATTCACCACATCGAATGCTTTTGAAAAATCAGTGTAGATAGTGTCTACTTGATTCTTTTTATAAATGCTTCTTTCATAAAGCTAGTAAATAAGAGTAAGTTAATTAAGGTCGATCTACCCTTGAAGAATCCATGCTGTTGCTCCAAAATAGTATTCGATAATTTTTCAACTAGTATATCTGTTAGTATATGGTCCAAAAGATTAGGAATTGCGCTAATAATTGAAATTGGCCGATAGTTTGTGACTAAACGTTTTTCACCATTTTTATAAATTGGATAAATAAAGGATACTTTCCATTCTTCAGGAAAGTAGCCTAATTGCAGTGATTTATTAAGTAGAAACAGCAGGGGTTCGATAAGGTTTACACAGCAGTTTTTAACAAAAGATGCTGGAATATTGTCCGATCCTGGGTTAAAATTCTCATCAAGATTATTTATATAATTCAAAAGGGCGTCTCTAGTTAGTGAAATGAAATAATTACTGCTTCTTTATTACTATATGATTCATGCGGTAAGTTAATATTAGTGTGAACGGATGAAAAATACGATGCAAAAAAGGTACAAATATCTTGTCCGTCAGAAGAGTTTTGATTCTTAAAACTAAAGTTGTTAGGTAAGCCTGAACTCGATTTCTTCCGATTAATAAATGAGCAAAACTCTTTAACATTTTTACCCATTAACTACTCGTAAGAAGCACCTGTCCCGTTCGAGTTGTGCTAAGCTATATTAGGCAGATTATAGTCCACAAGTAAAATAACGTTATAGTCTGGAAAAGAGTCGGCAAGTTCTCAAACTGCTGCTGCATGATGGTTGTAGGCTTCTCGAGATGAGTCCGGAGGAAGATACACGACGCCAATAAGCAGTTTGAAATTAGTACCAGGGATACGAATAAATTTAAAGAGAGAGAATAAAGGTTGGTTTCTGTTAAAATAATTATATCTGGTGTTTGAGGCATCGCGTGCAGATTTAAAGAGAGAGAATCTAGTTTTGTGCGTATACCCACCCCGAGCATTTTCGTAATAAATAAGAATATGAGATGACGTGTTGTTGGTGGAAAGATTGTTAATTAGTTTTTTGAACTAGAGATTCCAGAGTCAACAATCTTTGGAACACCTTTAATATATTTAATTGTTTTGAGAATACCAAAATTATTTTGGTTAATAGACTGCAGTTTCTTAGGAAGGTTTTGCAGATATAGTAGCAGCGGGTCGTGGACGGCGTTATAGACCACGCGGCAAATTACTACGTGCACACACACAATTTAGAGGGAAAGAGAGAGGCGACTTACACTACGGCCAGCTAAACTTCAACACTCACTCCTTTTCTTGGCACTCCTGCTGGACTCGGCGGACGTTCTGTAGGATTGCACACAGTCGTTAACCCAGTTACTGCGGCACGACGGCTGCTAACGAGGTTGATGCGGAGTAGGCAGAGGAATAGCATTTTCGTCGCTAACTCGCCTTAGTCGAACTTGGCCCTCTTCCTTATCCTTCGGCCGAGATCGGCTACAGCTCGGGCTTCACTCTTCGTAACACGACCGGCAGCCTCGTGTTTACATCGTAACCGGCGTAGAGAGAGTCGACCTTGAGAATTGTATATTTCTTCTATAGTCGTATACGGGGAATAAATTCAATATAAGATCCTTAATTAAAGCTGTGGCTGTAACTTCTAGTCTTCTAACATTGTCAGCAGACACTTCCTTCTCACCTTGACTGTTCCTTGTTGGAGCTATAGCTATAGCGGCTGCTGTCTGCTGTTGCTGTTATGGACGAGGGACGGGAAGGCAGTACATATGGACGACAAGTTAAGACGGGAGACAGTCGTGTGTGTGTGCAAAATAGTACACAAAACGCATCTGCGTGGGCTTGTTTTTGCGATGCAGTGAGCCTCGATGATAAGGCTTGCTACTCCGCGGACTTCATCTATCGCGACTCCTTTCTATGTGATAGGCCACCTGCCGTGTCACAAAGTAATTTTCATCGAAATAACTCTACCTGACTTGGACTTACGAAACGCATACGTCCAATACCATTATAATGAGACCTCCGTTTTGACCATCTATAAACTTTAAGACCATTATCATTCTGATTTTTAAGGACATAATCAGTCAAAATTTAAGTATAAATGTATTGTCTAGCTAAAATATCTTTATTCAAAACAAAAAAAGCTAATAATGTACTACTTCGATTTAATGCAGCTTCCACTGCAAAACTATCATCAATATCATTAATTATAATTGACTGTTGTTGATACTATGACTTTTACGCTTTAAAAGTTTACTTAAAATACCATGACATGCTTCAAATGGGCTAACATATCGCGATTCTATAAAACTACGAACTTCGTCGTGATTAGTTACCCTCTCCTTATTTAACTCTTCAACTATAATATTTGCAGCATCGTAAACTTTATAAACATATTTACACAAATATTTCACGAACTTTAAGTTGGAAACTACTTCAACATTTATATGACAATTAAAAATGCGTAATAACCCAGGATAATATGGTACTACAAATCGGTTATCTACAATTTGATTGCGATGCATAACTCTTTTACCATCATATTCTTCGTTAATAATACGGATACCCATAAGACGATACCATAGTTTCTTCTCGAAATTCTCTTGGGTAATGTTTCGAATATTGACAGCCAATAACACATCTGCTATCGCATGGACCATGAATCATATTATTAACTACAATGTTATACAATATAAAATCGGTCTTAGAATCAGAAACAATTTATAACGATCTTTTAACGTAATGAGAAAGTGCATATGAGGTCAACGTTGTTTCTGAAATTCTACTACATGTACGTGAGCTGAAATTTCTCCGAAGTAGTTCTGTTTTGTTATTAGCGACATTAAATATTCTTACTTTAAATGAAAAACACACGCACAAATATTAGTACGATCTGAAGCCTGTTGTCTTGAAAATAAATTATCTTTAATTTCGCGCCAGTTAGTATTACACGTCATTGTTATAAACAGATCAGGTTCAACTCCATACTTAATTGTTTTTGATTGCGTCGAATATATTCAATACGATCCCTCCCAATTTTAACGTAACTATCAACAATCCATTGCTGAAATAATCTAAGACCTAACAAAAATGCATTATATGTATTCGGTCTTATGCCTCTTCTGTATTTAACATAGGAACCCTAAGTTACACGACGATTACTTTCTTCATCTTGTGCATTATCATTATCTACTACGAATTTCCTATTATTTATTTTCGCTATATCTTTATGCCAACTTTGCGACCCATGAGGATAAAACAGTGGATATACCATAGGTTCTACCTTTGGATCCATCGAACTTACTGATTGGAATACATGCGTAGCCTTCTTACGAATTGTCACATATGATTCAGGAGTATCACCATCGGCTGTGGTAACAAAACCGCAACAATCTCATTTGTTCTTTGCAAATTACACCTATTTCAATCATAGCCAGGTTTTAAAGTAAAAATTAATTGCAATTCAGGTTCCGTATTATTACCCAATAATAGACGTTATTGCTCAATTTCTTCCTTCATCATTACATATGATTTAGCAAATAAATTATATCGTCTTATCATTTGTTTTAAACTATACATTTGCTCTGATAGTTCCCACGTTGGCCGTAATTCTATAATTGATAGCTTTTTGATATAAAACCTCATTTGTTTGACAATAAATTTAATCTTGTATTTTGAAACAATGCGGAGTTCTTTCTATTGCAGGCATGTTAACTACATTAGCATTAAAGGATGCGAACGAAATGAACTATTATAATTCCGATCACGTTAAAAAAATTCTTTACCTTTTTAATGATTATTTTCATATAATGAACATAAATTATCAAGAAAATCTGGGATGGCTTCCAATTTAACAGTTTATTAACATTACTATTTTGTTCCAAAAGTCTCTAATTCTTTGCATTTCGTTCACATCAACGATATTGAAATTTTCTTTCCTCATAATCGTTCTCTCTAGCGCGACATCTTCTTGTACACTTATACTTCTTCCAATTAAATTTACCTAATTAGAATGAGATAGTCCGATGTAGTTGAATTATCAGTAACATTATTATTGCAACATTCCTTGTATCGACTTCTTCTTTCCTCTGCTAAAATTCGTTGCCTCACTTGATATTCCCTCTCTCCTCTACAGAAGTACGTCTAATTCTAGGTCTACCGCAACGACCATTTTTCATTAATTACCTCATCTGCATTATCACGTTTCATTTTTCTACTATTATTCTAATCACTGTAATGACTTTTCAATGAAATAACAAATAATAAATAACATTAAATATGAAAAATGAATAAAAAATGTTATAACAATTTTATAAATATTCAGCAATCAAAATAAATGGTCAATATTAATAATTAAATGTTTTTTGTTCCACAATAACAGCCAAAGATCAATACTAAAAATCAATTTTTATCAATTCTTATAAGTAACGGTCAATACTAAGACGACATTAACGGTATATATTCAATGGTAAATATTCAATGGTAAATATTAAATGGTAAATATTCAATAGTAAATATTCAATAGTAAATATTTAGTAATAAATATTCAATGGTAAATATTCAATTGTATATTTTCAATGGTAAGTATTCAAAAATTAATGGTCAATATTCAATAAATTATGATTAATATAACTCGAAGTTTTAAATTTTTGAACAAATTAATGTATACACCTATTAGATGTATACTTACTTACACCTGGAAAACATAATTCATATCATTAGTAACATTATAATTGCGCAACGCCGTACAAAAGCTAGACCTGCTTGAAACTTTATACACCTCTATAGTACAGATTACATCAAGCCATATGGATCTGTGTTCTCAAGGTAGCAAAAATGGTATCGATAAAGCTTCAAAAATGCACGAATCGTGTAATGTAAGAATCCGGGAGTCAACTTCAAAGGCCAATGTATGCGTAAAAAAAAAAATTTATGAAGTCAAGAAGTTTTAGCAATAAATCGATAAATTTCAAAAATAGTGAAATTGTGGCTATAAAGCTGTTTCAACGATTTACATGTATATCTCGGTGCAAACTATTTGTAATTGTACTCTGGTTGATAAATATAAATAAAAATAAAAATAAAATAACTGTTATCTACTTACTGTACTGTGCCTTATCATGACAATCGGTGTCGAATTCCATAAGATCGGGTTGAGTACAGCCGATGTTCAATCCATCGACATTTGTCTGGAGACATCGGGCGGGTGCCAGAGTCGTCGATACTATTGTTGCTCTAACTTCCGCTACATTTTCGCCGTAGGTTATCTGACTATGTTCAGCTCCATATGTATCGCGGCTTGATGGCATCGTCACATACACAACGTCGTAACGACCGAGATGTGGGCACTGCCGTGTCATCGGTTCCATTGCTATTATGAAAATAAAATAATATTATTAACACTTGAATTTTAACATCTGTAAGTCATACAATTTTAAAGGAATCTGAATCTGTAATCTCAATGAATCATCTTATTATACAGTAAGGATGCAAAATTAGGATTCCTACGCACTCTTCCCTAGTGTATCTAAGTTTTTCGAGTGAATGGGTATTATTTTTAATTCAATCTCGACTTGACTCAACTTGACAGAACACTCTCGTCAATGAGATAAGTCAATGGGAAACTAATGATGTGAGCTATAGTGTAACGAACCTGGATTTCTTTATACTAGATTATACATATGGGTCATTTCACGTCAACTGTTGAAGGTGAAAATTTCAAAATTGCTCAAAATTTTTGCTTCCTCCTAGAGGAAGCTTTGTTATATTAAAGAAAAAATTTTAAGATAATGTGTTAGGAATGTTATTTATAAAATTTGTAATCGAAATACACTATTTATAGAAAATGTTCGTATGGATGTATGTATGTATGTATATATCTAACGCAACGCTGATATCTTGTGATCTACTCGACCGATTTTAACGATTCAGTGATCATTTTTTAGATTTTGCTCAAATTCTTCGGGCCAATATACTATTTTTGTAAAATTAATTTTATTTTTTTTATAGCCATTTTTCAATATTCAAAATTTTTATTATCGATTTTTTAAATATTTAGACCAAATATTGTTTATATATTATGAATTCTCTGTATGCAGGATAAAATTCTCTACAATTTAAAAAAAAAGAAGTCGATAGCTATATGTCCTCACAAGTTATTGGTGAAAACGTAATATTTTGTAAATACGTTATATTACGAAATTAAAAAAAGATATTAACATGAATATTTTTTTGATTGTAAAGGATGTTGAGTACTATAACTTACTAAATTTGTAGCTTTTTTATTCATTATTTTTGGAGAAAAAAAAAAATTTATAAAATAAAGTGATTTTTTTGTCGTTGCATAACTAGAGTACAATTTACTTCATCACTTTGAAGGGGTTGATTTCGAAACAGTTCTTTGGGCAAAAGGATTGATCCATAAATTTCAAAGAAATTTGAAGTTAAAATTATTTTTACTTTTTTTTTAAACCGTAATTTCTCAGATACAGCTCTATGCATCTAAATGGGATGTATAGCATTCGAAAGAGAAATTAATTCCCATATTTTCTAAAAAAAAAAAAATTAATTTTTTAGTTATTATGGTTCTTTTTTTAGTAACAAAAACGTAAAAATTGAAAAATGAAAAAAAAAGTTTTGTACGTTCAACTGTTACGAGACTAAAATTGTCTTATTCGCTTCAAAATTCATTGTAAAGGTAGATTATTAATAGTCTCTACTAATTTCTTTTGGAAAAATGATTGGTTCATAAATTTCAGAGATATTTAAGATTAACATTTTTCTAGACCTGTTTATCACGTAATATTTTGTAAATAGGTTGTAAACGGGGTGAACCTACGAGCCGCTCTCAACCTTATTCCGGGGCTGAGATAGCCTAAGGACAGAGGCACATGTGGCCCGGAGCGGCACACATAAGCTGCCCGGAAGAGCACAGTCCTTCCCGGCGCAACTATAGAGAGGCCCGAACTGCGCTGCAATGCAGGATGTGCTTAGGTCGCGCGCGCGCTGACTGTCGCGTGACTCTCTCTTCTCCCTGCTCGGTTCAGCAACAGGTAGTACGCCGCAAGCTCAGCGGCGCGCGCTCCAAACTTACCGGTCCGCTACGCCCGAACTCCCGCACAACGCCGTTCAGCGGATACTTACCTGCGGGCTCCCTGCTGAAAGTTGAGCAGCACTCGGCGCTGCTCACCTACGTTCCTGCTGCGAAATCGCGGTAAGCCCTATGCTCCCGTTACACCCCCCACTCAGATTTCGCGTACCCCGGACGCGACATCTGCAAGGAATAGGGCGTAGGGTGAAATAAGACAAGCGGGTGATTAGGGCATGGCTCTTCCCTTTATTACAGCCTAGGGGTGTAGAAATATACAATAATATATACAAGAAGAAAAGAAAAGAAACGTTAAGCGGCGCCGCGTCGTGGTGGGGAGAAGGGCCTTTTCTTTCCTCGCCCCTTCCCTCTTCTTGGCGTCAGGCAGCCCGCCTACACCTCGCACTGCGAGGGAGGCCTAGGGCTTGTGGGGAGCCTAGGGGTGAGCCGCCTTATTGGGGCAGAAACGGGGGTAACGGACCCCCTGGTAGCCACAGAAGTAGCACAAGCGTGGCTTGCCTGTGTCCGGCGGGTTCTGAGCCCCCGCTGTTCCCTGCGGCGGCTCCCCGCCAAATTCCATTTCTTCCGCCCGGTGTCTGGAGGCCTGCCAGTGGGGCCGCTCTCCGGGCCTCGAGGAGTCGGCGGCGATGTTCTTCTTCCCTGGCCTGTCTCTCTTCCTCTTCGCGGACCAGATGCTGTCGCTCTGCCTCGTCTTCAGCCCGCCGCTCTTCAACCTCCTGGTTCCGCCGGCATCGTCCCTCGATCATCCGTCATCGAGGTAAGCGTATGGTTCGAACTCAGGACCTAAAACTTGGTCGATGAGCCTCTGAAAGGCAGCCGACACATTAGTAAGGCCATATGGCATGCGCTGGTATTGGTACAGGCCCATCCCCGGGATGGTTAAGGCCGTAATGGCCCTGGCCTTCTCATCCAAGGGGATTTGGTGATAGGCGCTCTTGAGGTTGAGCGTAGAAATATATTTCGCTCTCCTCAGTTTCCGCAGGATATCCTGCATGTTTGGCAGAGGTTACGCATCTGGCTCTGTGACTGCGTTCATCTTCCGGTAGTCGTTGCAGAACGGACTGGTGCCGTCCGCCTTGCGCGACACATCACCACTGGGCTGGACCAGCCGCTGCTAGAGGGCTCAATAATGCCCTTCTCCAGCATTTCGCGCACTTGGCGACTCATCTCTTCCTCAATTTTTTGAGAGGTAGGATAGTGGCGCTACTTGATGGGTTTAGCACTCCCCATCAAAATCTCGTGCTTGATGCGGCTTACACATCCGAGCCCAGGTTTTTGGGAGCAGAGAACGGTCTCAACCATGCTCTTCAGCTCCTCTCTCTGTACCTCACTGGCATCCAGAATACCGATAGCGAATAATTCCACGCTATCGGCGGAATGCTGGCCACTTCTAAATTTACGTGGCGGCCAGCGTCTTTGCAGTAAAGGTGGTCGGTATCGGGGTCTAATACGGCTCGAAACGCGCGCACAAAGTTGACCCCGAAGTAGCAATCATCGTTAAGATACGGCATGATTGCTACGCGAATTTCTCTCGCAAGGCCAGCCATTGTAATCGGAAGAATTATGTGGCCAACTAAGAAGCTTCGCCTACCGTCTGCCAATCGTACGGCATGCGTAGAGGAAGGTTTAAAAGCTCGCTGTTCAACGCCCTCGCTAATTGTAATCCGGGTCCATCACAGTAGTAGAAGCCCCGGGATCCAAGAGCGCTCGCAGGTCGTAATCGCCGACTTCGACGTGAAGCCACCATCGAATCTCGGCTTCAGGAGAAGAGGCGGCCTCTAGCTCTTCTTGACTCTTAAGAGGAGGGCGAGGCGTTTCACCAGACGTCTCCGGTGGTGTCACCGCGCGCTCATCGTGTTCGAGAGCAGCGACCTCAAACTCTTTCCGAGTCAAGCTCGGTGGGCGAGACGTCTCACCATCTGCTCTCCGGTGAGTTGCCGCGCCATCTCGGCAAACAGCAACTGTGCAGTCGTCCCCCGGGGCCGACGGAATCTCACGAAGTAGCAACCCCGCCTACTCGCCCTTCGGGCCGTTTCCCGAACACTTTGGGCAGTTTCGGGTTGTATACTCTGGCGAGCCGCACGCATAGCATTTTAGCGTCGGCTCGTCATCCGCGGAAGATCTTTTCGCTCTCGAGGCGGGCTTCTTTGACCTACTTGCGTTAGGTTTGAAGCCTCCGCCGCGAGAGTTGATTTCTACCCTCTTCGCGAGAGGCGGCCCGGATGGCTGCTGTCCTCGCCCTCTGCGCGAGTCGGCCGTGGAAGATTTAGAGGTGTTATTTCCTCCCCTAACTCGTAATTCGACTAATACCTCGCGCAGCAGCCTCCTAATGAGCTGCTCTTGCGTCTGAGCAGGAGGTTTCGCCGTCTCTACCGTCGTGGCAGCTACCTTGCCGTCCTTCGGCTGACGCATCCGGCGGAGAGCATCTCAGGGCAGGGGCGGTGGCCGGAAGAAACGCGAATTCTCGAGCGTCGTTCGCATTTTAGAGCTAGGTCTAGCAATTCTTCCACCGTTCTAAATTCCGCTCGCCTGATCATGGCCTGCAGTTGCGGCTTCAGGTTGCCGTGTAGATAGTCAAGCTGCTGACTTAAGGCCAAAGGCGGGGACATCTTTCCGCCTTGAGTGCGGTTGGTGGCTTCTACCAACAGCCGTTGTTGGTACCCTTTGCCTTTTCCGTACCAACATCTCGCGGCGGCCACAAATTGCGGCCACCTGCGCCATTTATTCTTTTCGTTCTGGTAACACGTGGCGGCTTTCTGGGTAAACAGCTCCGACAGAGAGGAGAGAACCTTTTCCTCCGCGAGGTTAGCCAAAGTACGGCAAGCATCTATTCGAGCCAGAAAGGTATCTATTCTTTCCTCTTTCCGGCCCGAAAAGCGGACTTGCCATTTGCGGACGATTTGACCTACGTTCTTGTTGTGACTCAAATTCCTCTATCCGCTGTCTAGTATGCCTTGAGGAGCGGCTGTTTGCCAACTCGGATCGCGTGAATTGCGAGCACCCCCCACCCAGGGTCGACCTGCCCCTGGTCGGTTGACCGGTTCCGTACTCCGAGTTGGTGGCGTTAGACCACCTTCTCTCCTCCGCCGTGAATGTCTCTCCAAAGTGGACGTTCGGAGCTTGGTCGCTCCTATTGTCGGCAATTCTGACGCTCGACACAGCCCTGTTTGCTTGCGCTACTGACTGCTCCAAATTAACCCCAGACTATAACTCTAATGTTTTAGAACAAAATCTTCAATCAATAATGAACTTTTTCATAAATGCTCAATTTTCATGTTTTTTTACCTCAGAAATATGATATTTTTGTATAGCACATTAAATGGAAAAAGTTTATAACTTGTGAGTAGAATTACATAGAATTTTTGCAAATTGAGGTATCCTCAAAAAAGACCAAAAAATGTTTTTTTGCTTTTTTTTATTCATTAATAGGTCCATAGTTTTTTTCTGTGTCCTTCAACCATAAAAAACAAATTGTTTTCTTAAAGCTAATAAATTAAATATACTTTTTGGACTTTATTACGAAAAATTGGTTATGTCGAGTACGACTTTTACATAAATTGAAGGATTGCTTTTCACGGATGAAAGTCAAAAATTTGTTTGATCAAGTTGTAAAAATTCTATGTAATTCTACTCACAATTTATAAATTTTTTTTCCACTTAATGTGCCATACAGAAAGTATCACATTTCTGAGTTAAGTAATCATGAAAATTGAACATTTATGGAAAAGTTCATTATTTTTAAAATTTCAATTAATTCTCACTTTTTAACGATTGAATATTTTGCTCTAAAACTTTAGAATTATGTTCTGGGGCTAATTTGGACCATGTCAAAAAATTTTGAGTAATTTTGAAAATCTCACCTTCAACAGTCGACGTGAAATGACCCATATATTAATTTCTAGTAAATATTCAAAATAAATTCTTTCTAATTAATTCTCTGTAAGATGTGCTTAAAGTATGTGTACTTTTATACATACGACTTTACGGCCTATCCCAAAAATACACAGTTAAAATCATGACATATGTTTTGTTTTCATGTATCACACTTACTGTATACAAACATATGTGAATATTATGACGGGGGCATTGCCCGTGGCACGTGCCGTATGATCTGCTATATGTACATTTACGCTATGGTGGTATGTATTCCTCTCCTCCCTTTTATATATTAAGGTGGCTTCACCGCGTTAATTGGGAAGATTTTAAACATTATTTTACAATCGTTTATTCACATGGTATAATGTAAAAAACAATAATAATACGATTCATGAAGTAACAAAAACAATTTTTTTCAACAAAATTTCAATATTGCAAAAATAGATATTGCTTTCTAGATATTGTAGATATTGATATTGATAAGGAGTCA
The DNA here is from genome assembly GCA_035583055.1 of Torymus tubicola. Classification (NCBI taxonomy): domain Eukaryota; kingdom Metazoa; phylum Arthropoda; class Insecta; order Hymenoptera; family Torymidae; genus Torymus; species Torymus tubicola. The sequence continues at coordinate 952 of JAWWEQ010048748.1, read as the reverse complement.
ACGATACCAAAATTGAAAAATGTTCAAAACCTGCAAATACACAACTATTTGCTTAACGAAACTAACTAAAAGCATACACGAATCTATAAACAAGTGAATGTATCTTCGCAGGCTTTGAAAATTTTTAAATTTTGATATCGATGACTCCTTATGAAATTACACGTGGAACAAAATGAGCCCTTCCAATTTTGAATTGGATCAAAAATAAAAAATATTATCATTGATAGTTGAACTTTTTTTTAATTGGCAATATCTACTTTTGCAATATTGAAATTTTGTTGAAAAAATTTATTCGTTACTTCATGAATCATATTATCATGTGATATCGTTTTTTACATTATATCATGTAAACAAACGATTGTAAAAAAAATAGGGACTTTTATACTGTTGGGGACTTTTACTTGCCTTCGGCGTGCGCCCGCGCGCCTTGATGTTTAAAATCTTCCCAATTAACATGGTGAAGCCACCTTAAAGTAGATAAATAATGAGGTGCACGGATTGAGGAAAAGTATAGACACATAGCGAGCATGCGCAGATCGAGATGCGAACTATCTTGTTAAATTAAATTGTAATAATAGTTAGTTATATCTAGCCCTCTCTCAGACTGAAACCTTGACGTAGCATGAGTGGGTAACTTAGACCGGTGAGAGGGCTTATAGCGCATCACCGGCACCACGGGGACAGATACGAGAATGGATATTGAGTGTAACGGTATGGGCAAAATAGATGTATGTATAAATTGCCACGAGTAAATTTGAGCACCCATCCTGAGGCGTATGAGTGGATGAATGAGAAGAACAGCCTATAAATGGTGCTTTTACGAATGAGTAGCAGAACAAATCGGAGGAGTTAGACAAAGTTATAATAATAATAATATAATAATAATAGCATCTTTATTCTTGGTCACTGCCATAGAAAATACAGAAATTTCTTCACAGAAATTTAAAATACA
>JAWWEQ010048747.1:0-15187 GCA_035583055.1 Torymus tubicola | reverse complement strand
TTTTTCCTGCTTGAATCTAGTTACGTTGTTTCTGTAGAAAGGGGTTTTTCTCATTATTATTTTTCTTGTGTCTTCTTTAGTGGCATTAAGTAATTGAATTATGTTTTCTACCAATATTCTTATTTTTTTTTGTATACTTCTCGCTGTTATATATTTGTGTTTTCTTTAGATTATATTTGGTCATTCTTTGATGTGGACAAGATTTGTGTAGTGTACATTTGTTGTTCGAGCAAATATATGTCTGTGCATCTAATAGAAGTTTGTCAAGCATATTCTTATCCACATGGACTTCCGATGTTGGATAGTTATACCTGACTGCTGTTTTCCTTCCATTTAATTTTATTGTTAGGACATATTTGCCCTAAATGGTGTGTTTTACTTCCTGCTTTATTAATTTAATTTTGTTACAGTCTATTTTTATTGTTGTGTCTCTTTTGGCTTTGGTTGTGCTACTGGTTGATGTTATATAACTTTCTTTTAAGTCTTCATAGTGGTACATTAAGGATTCATAAGAAAATTGCTGTTGTAGGTTTAGTGGCTGTTGTTTTGGAAAATTATTTTTATTTATTATTGAGTATCCTGTTTTGTAGTGTTTGAAGAGATCTCGTTGTGCTCGTGTATGCACCTGTAAAACCCCATGTAATAATTCCGTAAGACATTATACTATGAAATAGATCGAGTTTGTAGAATATAAAAGTTAAGTATTTTGTTCTATTGTATATGTTATCTATATGATCTTGCCATCTCATGTTACTGTCAATAATTATACCTAAGTATTTGATAGTATCTACTCTTTTTAGTGGTTTGCCTGGGATTGTGATGTTGAGATTTCTCGGCGTGCTATTTTTTGTGCTTCCAAATTCCATATATACTGTTTTGTATCTGTTTAGTGATAGTTTGTTTAATGCTAACCAATTTGACACTTTAGCCAGAGAGCTGTTCATTTTTGTTTCTATTTCATTCCAAGTTTTTCCTTGTACTGTGGGTTTTTGAGCCCCATGTCTTCACCGATTCCAGGAATGGAAGGGAGAGAGAAAGAAAGGAGAGTCGCGTGACACTTTAACGAGGAGGTTTTATTGAGAGGAGGTGTACAGCGGAGACACGTCCGTACGCTCGAGAACTCGAGCAACGACTGCCGCTCGCAGGCGGCTTCTGGCCGGAGGGAACATGGCCGCTCCCCCCACTCTACCGCATTAGAGTGAGAGAGAAGGTCGCAGACCCCATACACCCCCCCCCCCGAGTGCCAACGCTATACATGAGATGCATAAATACAATAAATATTAATTATAATTGTGCTCGATAGCACTTACAAACTACAAGTATCACTACAAATCACAGATGCATTAGGCCTTAGTTGTAGGATTAAAAGATACTTTTTTCTTAGAGTATGTTTTTAATACTGGTCGATCAACGGTGGTGGGCCGATTGCCATTTAAATCACCACCGGTAGGCACTTCAGGGAGATCATCGCGGATTACGTACGCAGGTTTTAAGAGTTCCACAGAAACGCTGAGTGACGCGCCGTTGATTTCAATATCGAAGACGCGATCCGAGGGACGGTTTAATACTTTATATAGGCTCGTGTAAGGCCGCTTCAGTGACTTTTTAGCCACGTTACGCATGAAAACATGGGTACAATTATATAAGTCCATAAAGCAAAACGCACGCTTTTTATAATGGTGTGTAACAGGGACTGGACGAACTTGACGCATGTATTCACGGAATTCCTCTATAAAAAAATTTGGATCGGAGTAAAGTCTTCAGGGAGGAAAAACTCACCTGGAAGACGCAAAGTGGTACCAAATACAAACTCCGCAGAAGACGCATTCGTGTCCTGGCGGAGGTGACAACGTAAACCTAATAATACTGTACTTAGCGTACGGGTCTAGTCCTTGTCCACATGACACATAATCGCCGCTTTAAAGGTAAGGTGCCAGCGTTCGATAAGACCGTTCGCCGCAGGGTGATACGCAGTAGTGCGAATACGTTCGCAGCCAATAAGTGACAAGAGAATCGTAAATAAGCGCGATTCAAATTGTGAACCCGGATCGGAGGTGATGACCTTGGGTGCGCCATAGCAAGAAACCCAAGTATCATAGAACGCTCTGGCAACCGTTTGAGCTAAGGTCTCACGGGGGGAATCGCCTCAACCCAACGCGAAAAACGGTCAAACATGGTGAGAATATACTCAAAACCATTGCGATTTGGGAGAGGACCGACTAGATCTATGTGGACATGGTCAAAGCGACCATCAGGTTCTATCAGGAATTTATCAGGTACAAGTTTAACATGGTGAGAGATCTTAGACTGTTGACAGTCTAAACAACTTTTGCAAAATTTGGGAATGTCACGGTGCATGTTAGGCCATACATAGCGCTGACGAATGAGTCCGTCGGTGATTTTGGGGCCTGGATGAGCAGGGTTGTGAAACATGTTAAACACCGTTTCGCGAAGGGACTCAGGAATGTACGAACGGATGGCTTCACCAGTGAAAGAAATCATTTAAAGGAGCCTGCGTGGTCGCAGCGTGAGGCATGTTACGCCGGTCGAAGTTTACCGTGCCAACAAACTTACGAAGTTCTCCTATAGTTTGAGGTTTGGGGAAGTTCAAAATAGCTTCAACCCGAGAGGGGATGGGGCGAATGCCTTCACCATTCACCAGATAACCTAAGAATTCGACTTCCTCAACCGCGAAGATACATTTCTCAACATTGAAACGAAGATGAAACTTCTTGAGTCGTTCAAAGTGGACGAGGCAATAAGAATATCATCAATATAAAGATAAACGAAATCCAAGTCACCTAGCGCGCTATTGATGTAACGCTGGAAGGTCTGACTGGCATTGCGAAGTCCAAAAGTCATGTACATAAATTCAAATAAGCCAAAAGGGTAATAATGGCCGTTTTGGGAATGTCTTCAGGAGCAATAGGAATTTGGTTAAACGCTTTATGAAGATCAAGCGCTGCAAATACATTCTTGCCCTGAAGATTGATATTACAGTCATGAATATGAGCTGTAGGGTATTTATCCGGGACAGTGACGACATTCAAACGCCTATAATCACCGCAAGGCCTCCAGGAATTATCCTTCTTCTGCTCCATGTGGAGCGGGCTAGCCCAAGGACTGCTGGAGGGGCGGCAAATGCCTGCCTGTATCCAAGCATCAAAGTCAGCTTTCGCAGCCTTGAGTTTGTCGGGAGCAAATCTACGAGTACACTCAGCGACCGGAGGGCCAGAGATTAAAATGTGATGAAAAACATCGCCGTTTCTGGGGATTGTGGGTTGGGTTTAGAAACACCCGTGATCTCCGGAAAATCGGCGAGAATTTCTGCAGGTTTGGAACCGGGAACGACCGAAAAGATTGAGTCAACCGAAACTTCTTTTACGACGGCAAGAGAGTATACATTAGTGGCCGAGTCGACAAGGCGACTCTGCTTAAGGTCAACTAGAAGTCCATAATACGATAAAAGATCGGCGCCCAGAATAGGACGTCTGACAAGATTGAGTGTAAGCATTAATTCGCCATAGGTACTAATTAATGCATAATTCGCTACAAAAAGCTTGAAGGAGCTGGGCTTGCTGTATGTCTTAGGATTTGCCGGAATGAGAGAAATATCCGCTCCGGTATCGATAAGGAACGACTTGCCAGAGTTACGATCGCACATATGGAGACGTTTAGATACGTGGGGGCCTTCTGGAGCCGTCTCCTCAACAGAAGGTTGAGTTAGTTTTTTTGACTAGGCGCTTCACGATCGCCTCAAGGTCGACAGGTTTGGACTGGTGTGAGGAAGCGGCGCTGATTTGGGGATCGCGAATATTAGAGATTAATAAGTGACTGGAGTCCATGGCTTCGACAATCTTATCAGCCATCTGTGCGAGTATGTGGAGGTTAATTACTTCAGAGATCGCCAAAGTGGCTTTGCAATGAGAGGGAAGCTGGTCCAGGAAGACAGGACGAAGAATATCGTCACCCGCGCCTGTGTTTAAGCTTCACAGACGATTCAAAATTAACGACGGCTTACCGATCGTGGAGACTTGGCCTTTGATGAGCTGACGTAATCGCGTTTCTGCAGAGGCACCATAAGTGTCAATTAGACGTTTTTGACTTGATCAAAAACGTCAGCAGGACGGGGTTCGGAAGTAACAATATCTCTAATAGTTTCAAAGGCCTCCATGTCTAGCTTTTCGGAGATAAAGTCCGCTTTGGTCGCGCCCGCTGTAATTGCCTGCATTTCTGAGGGTAACCTCCACCTGCGTGAACCATGCCGCAGGATTGTCGTGAGAGAAAGAGGCAATTTTGGGTTGCCGATATATCGCATTTACCACCGGGACGTTAGGCGCAGCTTGGTTAACTGTCGGGTCGTTTTGACGCTCTAAGAGCTGTTACATTTGCTGCTGTAGAGCCTCGAACGCAGCATCGTCTACAGGCATTTTGACGACAAGAATTTACACAAGACAGAGCTAAGTGCGCAAGATTCGCTTCTACACGACCTGAAAGTGCGCGTAGAGAATAGGAAGAAAATTCTATAGCTATGTGAAAATGGCTAGTCCTACGCTTCCCGAAGGTGACGTAGGACCTAGAGGGAGAAAATCCTACTCCTCCGCTAGGGTTGATAAAACGCCTAAATTGCCTTATGCCTAGAATAATTTTTAAAAACTAACCAGAGCTAGGACTTAAAACTATATAACCACGAGTGAAGCAACGAGAGACCACTTTTCCGCTTACGAAAAAAAAGGAAAAAAAAATGTTTTTAGAGTTTATTAGATGCTAGGATTGTCTCACACAAGAATGAATTAAAAAGACGTAGTAATGCGGGAACTTGAAATAATCATAAAATTCTTGAAAGAATTTTCAAGTTCTAAAAGCGCGTGCAGGATATGCGGGAACTTGAGAAATACCACGTAGGCAATTAAATACGCGACGAAGTACAGCATTTCTGGGAAGAGAACGGGCGCAGCGGCACTCGCAGAGGTTCTATGCCGTTGATTTTTTTACGCGTGTGCGCCGGCGTGCCTGGGGTTTTGAGCCCCACGTCTTCACCGATTCCAGGAATGGAAGAGGGAGAGAAAGGAGAGTCGCGTGATACTTTAACGAGGAAGTTTTATTGAGAGGAGGTGTACAGCGGAAACACGTCCGCACGCTTGTGAACTCGAGCAACGACTGCCGCTCGCAGGCAGCTTCTCGCCGGAGGGAACATGGCCGCTCCCCCCACTCTCCGCATTAGAGTGAGAGAGAAGGTCACAGTCCCCATATTACTATTGTTGCAGTGTCATCTGCAAATGATATTATTGTTTCATCTGGTAAAGTTTGAAACATGTCGTTGATGTAAATAATAAATAGCAGTGGGCCTAATAAAGTGCCTTGAGGTACTCCTATTTCTATTTTATCGTAATTGCTGTTAACATTGTTAACTTTAACTCTTTGTTTCCTGTTTATCCAATAGCTTTTGAATAGGTTATGTGTCTTTCCTCTAATTCCATAGTTGTTTAATTTTTTTAGTAGTATTTTGTGGTCAACCGTGTCGAAAGCCTTGGCAAGATCTAGGAAGGTGACCGCTATGGGTTTCGTTTCGTCGAGCTGGCTGTAAATTAGATTATTTATGTGATTAAGTGCATCTTTTGTGTTTTTTTTCTTCCTAAATCCAAATTGCTTTTCTGAAAATATATTGCTTTTTTCTAGGAAACTTAAAAGTCTTTTATGAAACAGTTTTTCAAATATTTTTTTGCTGTTAGAAATTAATGATATTGATCTGTAGTTACTCGGTAGGTGTTTTTCTTTTCTCTTGTGAATTGGTGTTACTTCTGCAACTTTAAGCGCCTCCGGCCATATTCCGTTATCTAAGCATGTGTTAAAGATGTTTGCTAGTGGTAGCCCACACACACACACACACACACACACACACACACACACACGCACACGCACACACTATCTACGAAATACAAAAGAATATTTCCACGAACATGTCAAGTTTTCGATTTCTAAAAAAAAACATTTTGCCAGAAACCTTTAGGGAAGTTAAATTTAAGATCATTAAGAAAATGCTTATATTGCGATGGTGAGGAGTTTGCATTTTTATTACCTTTCATTCAAATGTAAAATTTCACTTTGCCGTATTTTGTTTCACTTCTCCTTGTGAACTTTCGGAATACCCTCCACGATTTATATGCTCATGCAATCTGAAGAAATTGTAATAAATTCCATGAGCTTCAATTTAAGCCGTGGAAGAAGTCTTAAAGTGTTATTTCTTCTATACTAAAGTTTAAGGAGAAATAAGCCAAAAATTTGAAAAAACCATGGTTTCGGCGGAATTTTGAAAGGATTAACATGCTTCCTGGTTTGTGTTCGTAACCCTATTCTATGAGGTGCTACAGACGTTTGTCCAAGTTTAAATCAATTCAGACTATAGTGCGGCGGGATGAAGGAATGTCTTAGAACGGTTTGTTACAAAAATAACCACATGTGTAGAAGGTAGCTGTTCCAAACTGGCACTGCGTACAGAACGGAAAGAGGATAAGGAGCATCAGAGGGTTTGATGACGCGAGGCCACCTTGCGCGGAGTTAATTCTCAGAACTCAGTCCGTGTGGGGGGTGGACATTTTGGCGCGAATTTTGAATTCACGCTGCAACATCCCGTCCACCTCATTGCATTGGTGCAATAAAGACAGTTTAGAACAGTTCAAATCTGTCTGAATTATGCACAGATACAAAGAAAGTAAAAGGTTTTGTATGTCTACTGGAGTGTAGTATCGTATGACTTTATGTACTAACGGCACCGCCCGCCTTGACAGAAAGTCTTGAGTTGGAGCAGAGGGTTTTATTACGCGAGGCGGTCTTGCGCCCTTGTGGTATCCCGGCGGACCGCTGCAAAGTTACTACGCAAAACTCAGTCCGCGTGGGGGCTTACGTCTTGGCGCAAATTTTGAATTCACGCCTCAACACCAGTGTTTATTTAGAAGTTAATTTTTTAAACTTAATTATAAGTTAATATTACACTTGGTTAGAAATGTGTAAATGTATTAACAAGCTTGAATGTTTGGTTCTGCAACCAGACATTCAATAATTAAGGGAAGAAACAGTTTGATATTACGCAAATTTTTAATAAGATCTTTTCTTTCATGATCGTACACGGTGCATAGCCAAATGACGTGCTTTCTGTTTTCGTCCGCAAGATATCATCTGCATTGAGGACCAGAAATTATTTGAATTTTCGTAAGGGAATTAGCCAAATTGTAGGATCAGTTCTTATCGTATTGACTGTACAGATAAATCCTCTTTTTAGATTTTTATGAGCTTACCATGGTGCTTGTTTATCTTTATAGTAGCACATAAAATACGGTTTACCTGCATAGTTACACTGGTATTAAACTACACTCATAAAAATCAGTGAAAGGAATTTGATCTATATCAATACAATTAGAAACACTGCCGAATTTTCCAAATTAATCAGCTTCTTCATTTCCTTCGATTCCCTTGTCCGCCGGTATCAAGTAAACTTTTATTAAGTTATTTTTAAATTTGCTTTGCTTTATGATTTTACTGTAATTCTTTTATGTTTTTTTGGTAGGTAAATAAAACTGGCGTAGTCAATAATAGATCGTACAAAGCTTTTATATAATATAATAAGAGTTTCTGGACCACTCCTCCATTTCGTACCACATAGAAATTTAATTAATTTGAGTGCCATTATGCTCCTCTATTTAACATGATTAATGTGTGTAATGAATGACATCTTAGGATCAAAGAGAGTACCTAAAAAATGCGCATTTGCACTTGATCTTATCGTTATATTGTTCATTTTGAATTCTCTTTGACCAGGAGGTCTTTTTGCTCAAGTGCAGAAAAGGAATTTTTGACGCGGAAAGATTTAGATGAAGACTAGCTAAGTTTTCTTGGGCGATTTGAGCAGCTATTTGTATTATAGATTTACCTCTTTTATATGATTTACATTTGTTATAAATTGCCAAATCATTTGTAAATTGTGACAGCAACAGCTTTGTAATTTATCAGTGATGTTAGATACCATATGTAATGTACAAAAGAGCGCTTAAAACGCCACTCTGAGAAAAACAGCTTTATGAACTATCAATTGTCGACTGTTTAGTCAGATTAAATAGTGCATTCATATAATATCAATTTAATATATTGAAGGAGCATTGGTGAATAGTCTACGTCGGAAAGTTTTTGGAGAAGTAGATCAATATTAACAGTTTCAAATGCTCTTTGAACATCAAGAAAAACAGCTAGCACTTCTTTATTTTCCACAAAAGCTTCTTCAACTTTTAAGCTGAAATTAGTTAGGTTATCTATACATCACTACCCTTGCCTGAATCTGTGCTGACTGTTTGGTATCAAATATCGATGTTAAAGCCACCATTGTAATCCGTAATTTAACTAGCGTTTCATAAAGTTTGCCCTTCCAGGAAGTTAGTGGCATGAGTCTAAAGCTTTTACTTCCTGGTTTTTCTATAAGGTGAATGTTTGAGAATAGCATAAATTAAATGAGAATATGCTGTGGGTGTTTATAAATTTGTGTTTATAAAATTTGAGTTGTACACAAGTCAAGTTATAATACTACACTATATATTAAATTAAAAATTAAATGTACAGGTTTTACATAATTACACAAAATTAAATTGATCAGTTTGATGTAATTTCATAATAATTACTCGCAGGCAATAAAGTATGTTGAGTCGAGTTTACAATAATTTTGGTATGTGTGTGAGTGTGCCTTACAATCGTTTTTCTCTTCGCAGGGGAAATTAACCTGTGCCAATATGATAGTGTGTTCTTGATTGCATTGAGCTGAGTAGAGCCAGTGAAAATGCGGTTGAGTATATCAAAATTTCTGTAGTAGCAGTTCCGTGAGACGTGTCTCGTGGGTAGCCAAAAAGCAGAGAGAGAAGGCGTCGGAGTGAACTACCGCCGTCTTGCCCAAAAACAGTCACTCGCTACGTGAGTGAAATCACACCTCTCCCTTTAAGATATGGGAGAGAAAGAAAGAAATATTATGATGATGATTGAAATAGTCAGTACATGGACACATCTGTTCTGCCGAGGTGCCGCAAGTTGCTGCCGTGTCGTGACAGTGCCATGAGTGTAACCGGCGAGCGCGAATTTTTAAATAATGCATAATTACTTAACAGTGAATAAAGCTTTTTCTCTAACTTTTTTTAAATAAAGAGAGTGAATGAATTTCATTAAGGGTTCATACCACGCTTAAAATTTAAGTTTATTTACGTACAACTGTAACACCCGTTGAGGGTCTCTAAAAAACAAAAAAAGTGGTTTTGAGAAAAACGCGTTTAAAGTTTGAAGCCACGACCGGCACACCGTATAGTGCGCCAAACTAAAATCGACAAAACACACTTGTAGTGATCAGATCGTTTTCAAATTTTTACTCAGCATTTTTTATATGTTTTCCTTTCGAAATCCATTAAAAAAAATATCGATTTTTTGAAAGTGATAAAGTGGTATGAACCCTTAAAGATTTCTAATAGAAGTAACTTAAATTTGGTAGTTAATTTTGTTAAAATCTCAAAATTGATGTCATCCTTCCCGAAGCTGATTTAATCGTTTTGTTATGTATCTCAATATTAAATTCAAAAAAATTGAATGTTTAGTCAAAAAAGTTGTTTGTACTTGTAGGGAACGAGTCGGGATTAGTTTCAGCCCATGGCGAGCTTACTATCCGCAAAGCTTCTTTTACTTTATGTTTCGTGTCGAGGGTTTCATTAGAATTTTGTGTCCAAACTCTTACCAAACGATCTTTTGAGATCTTGAAGCAATTCCTCACATATGTGGCGCCACTACTGATATTAATGGAGGATGCAAAATTTTTAAAGCATTTTCTCTTTTTAACTTTGAAAGTCTTTTTTGCTAGCGCACACATTTTTTTATGGGATATTAAGTCTGTAAAATATTTAGAAAATCGACATTTTTAAATGATGCTTTACAAAGCCTTTTGATTTTGTTGTAGTCACTATCCCACCATGGGACAGGATTAAATAAAATAGATGAATATTTCAGTCGGAGATAGTTGGTCGTAGTTTGGCGTTAGAAACTTTGAGTACTCTTTGTTAATGTTATCTCGGAACTTAATCCAATTAGTACGCTTTGACTTTATTATGAACTTTTTTTTATATTGGTATTTTTTAATGTTAACATTAAGAAAAATGGAAAAATGATGAGATCCGACAGCATCATCGCCTACCGTAACATTTACAACATGTACAATTTCCATAGTAAAAAATACATGATCAATATTTGACCTAGACTTACGATAAATATTGTGGGGTGTGCTTGTGTTATCGTTGTGTAAGAATAAATTTCTGTTTAGTGTAGAATTTTTGAGTCTTTCACCATTTTTATCAGTGCGAGAGCAGTTCCAGGAAATATCGTGCGCTTAAAATCACCCAAGAGCAATCAATTTGATTTTTTATGTTATTTACAAGAAGATTCTATTCTTCTTGGACGGCACATATTCCTGGAACTTCATAACAAGCTTATATATTTAGATTAATGTGTAAGTTATTGATTTGTGTCCGCTGATTTCAATGTGGTATCAATATTTTGTATGACTTTAAACGCTAGTGAACTTTTTATAAAAATTATAATGCCTTCACCGCGAAAGTGAAGTCTATCCTTTCTGTACGTTTTGAAGCTTGGAAGATGCATTTTTTCGTTGCGAGAAAGCCACGATTCAATTCAAATCATAATACTCAATTTACTGCAAAAACTTTTATTTATTGGAATCGTTGACGAAGGATTTTTACATTCCAGTACAAGCTTTTCAAGTTGATATCTTGCGTGGTTATATTATCTTCCACAATATATGATAAGGGTATTTCCAATGTTTATATTATTCTTTGATTGAACTGGAGCAATCGTTTACACTTTTGTTGTATCTTTGATTTTCAAGTTTTTTGAAAATTCTCTTGATTCTGTTTAGGTATAGTTTTTAGCAATTTCGGTAACATTAGATTTTTTATACGTAGGATTTATAAAATGAGCAGTATTTTGCAAGTCTAGCAGATATTTCTCTCGATTCAATTCAAACAAATATTTGAGATTTTTGAGATGCACTGAACGCCTTTGAGAGATTCTTCTGTTCAACTTGAGATTTTTCTTTTTTTATGACTCTTCTAGGTTTGGTTTGGACGATTTGTTTCGTATATTCACTTAAAAGGGGCGACGATGCTGTAGAAGTAGAACTAGAGAGAGATCTTTTGGAGCAAAGTAGAGGCGATATATCAATCTGCATATTTGGTATATGACTAGAATTGTTAAGATGTAAAGAGTAACTGTAGCACCAGTAACGATATCATTTGCAGTTTTTTTAAGGACATGGCTATCCTTGGCTAGGTGGACTTCTAACTTGCAGAAAAATATTTAATTCAGTCGGAGTTTGTGAAATGAAGTAAGTTACCACGTTGAAGAAAATTTTAAAAACATCTGGTATTTTCAGGTATACTCACGCTACGGTAGCCACCCCCCTAACTTATTGAAGGAACAGAGCTAACGACCTTGGGCTTAGCTCTGATTTTGTTGCTAATTTGTTGCTCAAAGAGACTTCAACCCAAAAACCGGCCGCTGACCCGAAAGCTGATGTCGAATCTCGGCCGCATATTTAGGAAATAATAAAAGCGATAAAATTCGATTCTTTTACAACCGCATATTTTAAAGACTATTTGTTGCTAATTTGTGCCGTCGAAATTCCGAATTTGTTTCTTTTGCTGTTTCCGAAAAACAATAGCTACCTCGACGTGTTACTCAAGTTACGGCAACCACCTCGATAACTTTTGAAGGGACAGAGCTAACGACCTCGGGTTTGGCTGTTATTTTATTGCTAATTTGTTGTGTAAGGTGTCAAGATATGATCTGAAATGTGTGTTGCTATAATACGTATATAGCCGATTTGTTTTGATATCAATCATGTCAACAAATGATACGAGGATAGAGGGACTATAGAGCCGAGAATCGAAGAATTCGCAAGTTTCGGCTCACGTTCGAGCTCTCTCTCGATTCAGACATCATAGCGTTCGGTAGATTACTCCGAAGAGCTCACATCCTTGGTCGTCATCATTACCTGTTCGTTTGACTAATTGGAATAAGAAACATGGACCTCCACTCAACTTACTTGTAATCTGTGATTATCTAAATTGCTTGAACGATAAAAGATAACAACATAAAACAAGATAAAACGTTAGAGGCAAGTTATCTACATATTCCACCACCTCGGAGAGTCGTCGGTCATCTTCTCGCTTATCAGAGCTGAACATCTATTTCATCACAGCATCACTTTTGCAGGTCATATATTGACTATTTATTATAGCGTGTGTTTATATGCTTTACATTTCACTTCTACGTCGCAAATAATCATGAAACATATTTAACCTTTAGAGGACGGGGGTGGTCGAAATATCAACCACCTACCAGGTTGGGAACTTCTACCGACTAATCCGATAAAATTATGCATTTCGGGTAAATTATGCGCGGTTCGACAGCCCGAAAGAATCTAATCTCAAATTGAATTGAGCGCGACTTTGCAACAGCGATAGTCACGCTCTCGTCGCACGCAGCTCCTGAATACGTTGATCGAGTGATGTAAACAAACGCTCGAAATGCACGAATTCGCGGAAACGAGAGCCAAACGGGTTCGATAGAATACGGAGAACTGAGATGCTTATTTTCTCCGTATCTTATCTTCGAACCTCGTTATAATGGATAATATCTTCATAAATGTTCAAATCTATAGTTCACATCTATGCTAAGGATAATATAGTGCTTTCTGTGAATGTGCCACCCAAAATTACACTTTTTTTAAACGAGTTACGCTACGATGTAGTATTCTTTCAAATGCTGTAGATTATTTTAGAAATTTTTTTTGTATTACCTCATTTATTTAAAATCAGTCTTTCTTTGACAATAAGTAAATTTTATATAAATATATGATTTACAGTAGCTCGTGTAAGCATTTACCCATTGGCTAATACTTTAACATTTTGTTGAAAAGTTAAATAATAGTTACTATAAAAGTAAACAGAATAAGTAATACATAGTTTTTAATCAAATTATTATTTCTTTATATATTTTTCAAGTCTTGTCATATTTTGAGTTTTTTCAAATATATTTGCTGGTAGGTTGTTAGGGTGTTCAGCTATCCTATCCTTATATCTGCTGAAGTATACTTTGATTTCTTGTTTAACGGTACAGATATTTAAGTCTTTTTTTATGATATCGTTCGGAACAAACCAAGGAGCATTCACGAGATTTCTTAATATTTTTGATTGAAATCTTTCAATTATATTTATGTTGGAAGTTGATGTAGAACCCCATAATTGTATTCTGTAGGTTCACACCGGTTTGAGAATACTTTTGTATATGGGAGCGTCTGCCAGGAGTGGGCCAGCGGGCGCGCGTGACACATTTTTTGTGCAAAACACGCTCTGTTTATATGATTACGAGCTCATTATACCAAACCCGAGCGTGCGGCGCGCCCGAGCGGAGCGCGAAGTATTTTGTTTTCAAACGTTACCTTTGACTCTTACCTATTATCCAGTACATTTTTCTTACTTTGAGATTTAATTGTTTACGCTTGGTCCACATATATTTTATCCAAGTTAATCGTCGTGTTTCGAACCTACTATATGAAACTTCCATCCCCAAGCTACTGTGTGCCCACATCTTCTACGTAGAACACCTATACCCAGGCTATTTGGAATTGAATAATTTTCAATTTGTAACTAAGTTCATTCATGCCGTCTGTATGCTCCACGTCTTCTACGTGGAACTCGCATCCACAGGGTATTCGGCGCTTAAGAATTTTTTGAATAGTAGGTTACTGTTTTTATCATGTCTGCATACCTCGAACCTACAACGTGAAACGTGCATCCCCAGGCTATTTTGGGACTCAATTTCATTAGGCCTATCTATGAGATCCAGACCTTCTACGTGGAACTTCCATCCCCAGGCTATAAGGATTGAATAATTTTCAATTTGCAACCTAGTTCATTCGGCCTGTCTGCGTGCCCCACACCTTCTACGTGGAACTAGAACCTGATATCAATAATTTAAGAAAATGTATGGAACAAGATGAACATCCCAGTTGACAGTGAGATAGTAAGTAATCGGATACGTGATTGAATTTTGTGTAACTTTACCCTGGTAGAAATGGTCATAATCGCAAAGATTTGGTTAACGGTTTAACCAATAGTAACAAAACAGACTGCGTTTGACTTTATTGTTAAATTTTATTTTATTTAGTCTTTTATAATTCTTATTGTGTGAGTAAAACGCGTGTTCGCGTGCTTGACTCAAATAAAATACTATCCGTGGGATATCCCTGCGATAGGAGGAAGATGCGTATACTGGGGAAGTTTCCGGAGCACAAATGCTTCCAGGTCATTGTTCAGGGCGTATCTCAGGGTTACGGGTCAGTAGCGGTTCTCGAAAGTTCCACTACCGTATGCCATTGGAGGAGGTTGGGACAGTAGCGCTTCTCAAAAGTCCACTATCTAGCCAAGTTAGGCGGGATAACAAAGAGAGCCAAAACAACTCGTTGCCTACCGCGGGAAGGAAGTTGGGTATATGGGTGGTTTTCGAAAGTCTCCCTTAATAGCCAAGGGATGGATAGGTGGGAGGTATCAGAAGGAAGATGACTATTAAATAATTACAAGGATGTAGGTATAACAGTGGCTTTATTGACGTATTTACAAATTTACATAGGGCAGCAAGTGTGATAAGGCCACTGCTCGCGGAGCTCTTACCACTGTAGTTTCCAGAGAGGAAATGCGTACCCGCTGTCGCGCGGTGGCCCTATTTATACCAGCAAGTGATCTATCCATCTCCCTTATTTGCCTACCTGTCCCACGAGCAGTGCAGCCGCAGCGCTGTTCATCTGTGGGGAGAATCGTGGAGTAGGGCGACAGAAGAGGCCGCGTGCTATGCTAAATATACATATATGCCGAATAGTGGGGCTATCACCGCTTCTTGTATGAAGGAGTAGCGGTAGTACAGGCAAAGGGGCGCAGTGGTAAGGCAGGAGAAGGGAAGAAGGAGCGGGTTCGATTATGGGTGCATGTGTACTAGGGTGTCCTAGTAAAAATAAAATATTATTAAGAGATGGTGAAAATAATGATCACGACGAACTCAATTTATGGTTGTTAAGCTTTTTTTATTTTTCGCCAAC
>JAWWEQ010048746.1:0-15188 GCA_035583055.1 Torymus tubicola | reverse complement strand
TATATATATATATATATATATATATATATATATATATATATATCTAAGAGTATAGGTTTAATCTCGTGAACTTGATATTTTACTTTGCTTAAAGATGATTTTTTTTACAGTTAGACATTCTGACATCAGTTCCGCCCTCTAGTCATTTTGGCGTGCACGCAAAAAAAATGCGCAACGATGTAGAAAGACCATAAACATTTCTCCGCATGCATTCGCATTTCGCATCCATCCGCATTCATTCGCGTTCGATAGCGCCTATGTTGCCGCACCCTTAAAATTATCTTGTTCAAAAAGTAATTTAGTATTGTAGAGCGACCGTAAATGTGATGTTACGCATACGTTTAAATATGGTTCATCCGTTCATAATACTGTAGTACTATACTTGGTCGAATGGTTCCTGATTAGATTCCCGGTTGTCAAAAGTATACAATCAATTATTCTGGAACCTAACCCAAACAGAAAATTATCTGAGATACAGTATTTATGATTTGACGTAGCTATGACTATAAATGATATTTCTACATTTATTGATGAGAAATTTTTTTAATTGTAGCGACAAAACATATTTATATCACTGATATAGTATCTGTATTAAAATTATGATTATTAATAATATTGATAGTTTATGTGGTTATAATTTTAAAATAATCAACATTTTATTAATCACATTTGGCTGCAAATTTTCGATACTATAATATATAAATAACGCAATCTTAAATTTACTAATTTGTGAAACTTTATGTATTGAAAAACGTTTTTTATCAAACTTGATATATGCAATGAGCATTTTGTTTCATCTTAATCAATCCATAATGTTGAGTGATACATAGGATCATGCTAAAATTTAATAGTTATAGTTTTATAATGTATTAAATAATGTAAATGTATTTATTAAGTTATTAGTTCAAAAAAATTATTACTAAAATATAATAAAATATAATATTGAAGAATTTTGTATACAACAAAAAGGATAAAGCAATGTCAAGTGTCCCACAGATATCTAGTGGACTTAGCAAGTTGAAAAAAAAACATTTTCGTGTGAAACATCAGAAAGTGAAAGTGTTTCGAGCCAATGAACCACTGCTTAGTGTATTTATGTGGGGTGTTAATCATACTGTGAGTGCATTAACAATGTATTTATTCTTTAGTATTTATTCTATGAAATTAAAAATGTTAATTGCAATCTATATTTGGAAAAAAATTAAAAAGTAAAATTTTATACTTTATAAAGTAAAAAATAAGAGTTTATACTCTATAAAATAAAAGAATTTCATCTGTTTTCTTTGTCCAAAGTTATAGAAAACTTTTTATTAGTATCAATTGTTTATTTATGATAATATTTAATTAAAATTTTTGTTACTTTAGGGTATATTTTTGAGTATACTTTACAGTTGTTTCCATATTGAAATATGCAAAAGAAAAACAACAAATAATTTTATTCTATTTCAGTTATATAAAAATATTTTGTCAGAATGTTACAAAAACTATAAAAAACATCTAGAAAACCAGAATTTTTTTTGCGTTTTTTATATTTGAAAAGTATTTTGATCTATGGCTATGCTAGTTCAAATTTTAATAATAAAATACATAAAATATTGAGTAAATTGCTAATTTGATATCTAAAGCAAAAAATTTGATAATCAAAGATTTTTTTAAATAAACTTTTTGCTATTATTCATTAATTAGAATAACTTATTGTTACATGATTTTAAGTAGTATTTATGATAAGAAGCTAATGTAAATGGTGTCAGTTGAAGCTAATTTAAAAGAATAGATCATGAGTTATATGGTGTTAACATAAACTGTAAATTTTTATAGAATTAAGCTAAGTTTGTTGTTACTTTTTAAATTTAAAGGAGAATTGAGAGATAAATGTTACTGATCAAGTGAATAACAATTGAATTAGGATACAAAGTATATATTTGGATAGCTGACAAACAAAGAAGTCATTCCTTTTGATGATAATTCATTTACCTATCTTAAAAGATGTAAAAAAATATTTCTAATTTTATAAAAAGGGACTTTAAATAAAAATACTATTTTTAGATGATTCAAAATATTGATTTCAAATTCTTGAGCATGGTAAAATATGATGTTCTAAAGTGATAAAATAATTTTTAAAAAATTAAAGTCTTTTATTAAGCTATACCTACTCTTAAAGCTACACTTGTATAGGGATTGTAAGTGCACAAAGTTGCATTTTCATTTAATTTGACATTAATATAAATTTTAGTTTTGATTATTAAGTTTGACTATAAAATAGACCAAGATAAAAATTCCCAACTTAAAAAATTTAGTTTCATATATTAAGTTTGGTATTTACATTAGTTTTATGTATGATCAAGCATTTCACAATAATAAAATAGGCCAAGAAAAAAATAACTAAATGAATTCTCCAATACATTCTGATAATGCAGTTTATATATAGGAATAGTGTAGGTAGAAAAAATTCTAATTTTATCATTAAATAAAATACCATAATGAAAACTGTTATGAAAGTCAAATCTAGATAGCAAAATAACCCACAATTGATAACACAAGGAGCACAATGAACATGGACATAATGATTGTAGTTTTGTCCTTACTTTATAGTAATATCTCTCTTTAGGAGCAGCTTTGTGACCATTATTTTCCTTAGAAATTTGATTTTTTATGTAAACAGGTCATAAAATTATTACACTAAAAAAATCATTGACATTGCTTATTATTTGAGATTTGCAAAACAAATTTCATAACATTTACGTAACTAAGTTTTAAGAATTTTTTGACAAACATTTTTTTCTGTGTAAAAAAATGCTCAGCTTTTGATAAAAATATTTAATAGAAATATAACTTGCAAGGTCCTGAGGTACAAGTATTACAATAATGAAAATTAATATTAGAAACATTAATAATTGAATAATAAAAAAGAGGAAAAGAGAAATAAAAAAACGATATAATGTATAGTGATTTGAGCTCATTAATGGTTATATTACACAAAAATGTGATTTCAATTTAATAGGCTAAGTACTAAATAGATTTTAATTAGATAATATATATCATCGTTATTAATTTAAACATGGCTTTGAAGTTTTCATCATTGGAGTGCAACAAAACTTTACAAAATTTTTTTTATTTTTAGTTTTATATATTAGATTTTTAATTTTCTCATGTGTTTAGTATTTTATAGCATAACCCAACATCAAAATAAAGATTTCACTGTATCGTGCATATTTTTAGCTGTTTTATTTATTTGTGAGAAATTATTTCGTTGCGTCCCAACATTGCAAACTTCAGATCCATATTTAAACTTATAGAGACTGACAGTGCTTTTACAAAGAAATTTACAATAGAGTAAAGCAGCACTATCAAATGGAGATACAGAGGTTATTTTAGAGTCATCACAACATGTCTATGTCACTGTAAGTGGGGTACCTTTAAAAGGTCTAATGGAAGACAGTTACTGCATGCTAATATGTTAACTTTACATACAGCAAAAAGTGAGTCTTCCAAGACAAATAAACTGATTATATCAGCATACAAGATGAAGTTATTGATAATTTTAAGATGAACAACATTTCAACAGGTTGTAAGATATATGGATAGTTCGAATAAAGCAGAGGTTGAATGTAGTCATTAATTGAGAATTGTTATCAGTAATTCACATTGCTACTCTTTTTTGACTGCTAGAGTATGTAGGAGTTGGTGAGTGTTTTTTTTTAGTGGCTTAAGTGGTCCTTCTTGTAAGACAATCATATACATGAGGTAGGGCAAAATCAGACTGTTGCATATAAAGTAATGTGTTCGGGTTCATAAAATGAACTGTGAGCATCTGATATTTCATAGAAATCTTTTTGATAAGGGTCTGAAATAAGAGTTAGGAATCATGTACAATGGCAATGTCAAAGAACATGTATACTTTTTTCGAGGTATATTATGGTTATCAAGTCGGCACGGAAAAAACTAAAATCTCGAACTAGGTTAGTCACAAAGGTCTGAAATCCACTTGAGGAAGTTGTAGAACGTAGAGTTTTACATAAGAACCACCTATTACTTTTTTCTATTTGATTAAATTAAGACAGGGAAAAATGTGGAGCTTGAGGTGCCTGGAGACTCATCACTGCTGTCTTGGCTGCACATATGTATTCTCAATTTCTTTGAACCTCGCGAGTCGTTTCTCAGCTTTTAGCGATGTTGGCTGGCCCGAGCACCAGAATATTTTTTACTTATATTTCTCTATGTATTCCTACGGATGTAATCGGTAAATCTAATTATTGTCTCTTATAAATTTTGACTCGTAGAATTTAAACCTCGATGCTAGAATTTCCCAAAATTGTAAAAACTATGGTTTAAATGTAACTATTTAAATAAAAATGCAATTTAAACTAACCAAAAAACCGCTGCTAATGTATTGGCGCCTAGCTGACTTAAGATAATTTATTGATTTCTTTTGTTAAATTTGAATGTAAAAAATTAAATTATCACAATAAAATTTTATTTATGGGTAAAAATTAAAAATATATTGATTTGGTAAAGAAAATAAATTTAAATTTATAAAGCACCTTGATTCAGAGAATAAGTTTCAAAGCACGTCGCTGTCATGTTTGTTTTGCTTTGACATCTGACTAGAGAAATTATATTCCGTTATATATGTATATACTTTGTAGATATAAATCTGACGTGCAAATAGCAGAGTCGTTTAAAATTAGAATAGTAATTAATGCTATTCGGAAATATTTAAATAGTATATTACGCAACTAGTGCGCAAAGCAAGTGATTCACGCACGAGTCGGATGCGCTAGGGCGACAAATAAGACGAGTGCATGGATCGCCTTGCACACGTGTTGCGTATACTATTCTTTGACAGAAGTCAAACTCCTCGCTAAGCTTAGGCGAGAAAATCGGCTTTTGCGTGAATCACCTGCTTTGCGCACTAGTTGCGTAATATACTATTTAGTTGCCACTATCTTGAGTCGTGTCCGAAATAATTTATTTCTCAAAAACAAATATAATCTTATAACATTTAACCCTGTATTGTCTGGGATAAGTTTAATGAATGGATAATATTTGAAGTGGATTGATGAAATAATGTTGGAATAGTTTATAACCGAGAGGCTTTTCAGGGTTTTATATCCATTTCGTTTCAATATATTCTATAACAGGAGGGAAATCTGGGTATTTCATTTTTTTATTCTGCTTGTTCCCTAAAACTCGATGCATGGAGTCTGTGCTGGAGTCAATTTACGCTGACATTCTGGTAATCCTGTGACCTAGAAATACATGTACAAATGTGAAGTATGTAAGTCAAACTCGACTTTTCTTTTCGGCGGGGATTTACTCTCCGTAGCTACTTGTTAGTTTATAGCACTAATGTAAAAGAATGCCCTGGGAGTTCTCAATATACTAAACATGTTTTTTAATGTTTTTATATATACAAAAAATTGTTCTTTTTGCCTTGTTTTTATGTATTATTTCTAAATTGTCCTGTAGAGAGCAATCAAGTCAGAGTAGAAATTTGAATTGTTCTAGAAGCTTCTTGAATGAGTGCTTTTTAATATAAATAAGACCGGTTCTGCCACAGTAAGGCCCCAGGTGCATATCTGTGCAGGTGAGAACGACCTGTCGGTAGTGTAGGTTGACGACGTTACCGACGGAGTTTCCGATGACGGAACGTTTCACCTGTCGATAGTGCATGTGCATGTTGACGACGTTACCGACGGAGTCGCGGCGTCGCCACCGCGGGCACCTTATACGCTATTAGTCGTGCACGCCCGCCCCCGCGCCCACCGCGGACGTCTTCAAAGACTTTCCTAAAGATTTAAGAAAAAATCTATATTGTAATTACATCCTAAGTTCTGAGAATCGCGAGCGATAAGATCTATGCAACTATGTGTATATTCAAAAACTTTACGTGTACGTTACGTCATCGAAGACTCCGTCGGTAACGTCGTCAACATGCACTACCGACAGGTGAAACGTTACGTCATCGAAGACTCCGCCGGTAACGTCGTCAACGTGCACTACCGACAGGTGCATCCGTCCATTCTCACCTGCACAGGTGTATCGATCTCACCTTTATATTATCTACAACCTAAGCTATCAATAAGTCAAATTCCAAAAGAGTCGTAGTTGGTTTGGAATACCATTGTGGATATTATAGAACAGTGGTGAATCTCTACAGCACAGGGTCTCCTGCAAAGTAAGTCACACTAGACAAACGCAGCTGGGACCTAGTCGGACCAATTGGACGCAATGATTGCGTATGTGCAAGATTCCTTCACTTTCTACAATGACTTTGGTAAACCTACAAAAATATATCTTTTCCAAGCCTCGACATCAATTTTACAATGACTTATGGAGTGAAAGTCTATCTTTATCGATGAGAGACTTACCGTACCGACACCAAAACTCGTCAGAGGGAACTTACCTGAAGGGCAACCATTAGACGAGGAGTCGCAGTTTTTAGACTGTTGCTCACAGTTTGAAACACCCTGCAAGAAAAAGAAATTCGAGGATCCAGCAGGGGTTGTTATGCAACAGACAACATTGAATGGACTAAAAGAAGTGCTTGAATGTGTCAATAAGTGGTTGCAACGTTTAGAAGAAAATTTTGGATTTATATCTTGAATTGGCAAGAGAAGGAACTGAAAAAGCAAAATATACTTTAAAAGACTGTGTTCAATCAATATTGCGCCTTGCGTAGGAATGAAATAAATAATAGAGCAAAATTCCACATGGAATTCGCTAATGTAAATAAAGACTTATATGATATTTATTTTACGGATTTCATGGTTTTGGCTTGTAGAACTTGGCTAATGATTTATACGATAGTATGATGCCAGTGATATTGTGCACATACAAGGTGATCAAGGTAAACACTGATATATTGTACACATCAATAATCGTGATAACTTGTACACTGATTAAATGAACACTTCGATAATCAACACGGAAAATGTCTACGCGGTGTAGAGTTTATCAGTGTCGATTTTAGGCTGTGTTCATTTAAGAGGTGTAAATTCGAACTGTGCTGAGACCTTTACTTGTGATCAAAACGATGGTGTTCATTTCTACTCATGTTCGGATTATTCCGATTATTATTCCGATATTTATTCCGATGAACTCTACACCACATGTAGACATTTTCCGTGTTGATTATTGAAGTGTCCATTTAAGGTAGCACGAGCGACTTTTGTAAAATACTAAATCAATTTGAAAACTTCACTAAAATATTCTTCAAGATTTAAACTTTTCATAGCTGCCAAGAAGAGCAGTTGTGAAATAGCACACTTTTACACGGAGCTTATGGCCACGTTTACTTTTTTTGCTGATTAATGATTCATTACATTATTATAAAATACTATTTCTTAACAAAAAAGTAGCTGGTTGTAGTATTTATTATAAGGATTCTGTTAGTATAAAAATAATAACACACACACACTCACACACACGCACACGCACGCACGCACGCACGCACGCACGCATACACACATTTTTTAATTTGTAAGTATAACGAAAGAGCATGTATAAGGAGAGCACAATTAAAATACTCTTAAGTTCTAAGAACCAAGAGCGATAAGGGATATACGAATATCGGTCCAAAGAGGAGATGCAGTAACATACGTGGACCGTCGAGTATGACGCATAACACAGCGATCGCTTACTAACTGTAATTCCAACTGTAATTAAAATAGGAGATATTCGTTGTATACGCTGGTATTGGTAATCATATACGCTCATTTTTTATTTGGCGGTGACAAAAAGCGGTCCGTGTTGCCTGGGATTTATACGCTTATAAGAGCGCGCTCATATGCTAATCAGACTTACTTTATTTATTTATTTATTATTACAAGTTAAATTACGGAGTAATTACATATACATAGAATGTACATAAGATAACCCTGTACCATCAGAGGTAAACATGGTTACCTGTGCGATGGCCTGGGAAGGCTTATACTAAGGAAAACTACATAATTCTTAAAACTACTTAAAACTAACTTACTTAGTGTATATACATTTGTTTCTTAGCATATTGTTAATAGTGAAAAACAGGAAACTTAAAGTTTTATGTTTATACAATGGTATTCATGTTTATCGAAAGAATATATTGCTTTTTATCCAGTTTTTTAACTGGAGTTTTATAGCTTTATTTTTAATGATTTTTTTTCCAACTAAGACTTTTAATTTAGTTGGCAGTTGATTGAAGAGCTTTATTGCTATGATGTAGCTATTTTTACAACTTACAGTTTTATTTATTTTTGGCCACTGGATACTTTTATTTTTAGTTTTATTTATAGATGTTGTATATTTTTCATTTAATTCAGAGTAGTGAAATACTCTAACATAAATGTTGGTTCCAAATTCAGTGGATAATTGTTTACAATAAAAGAGTTTTTACTAATTATTTTTAATAGTTTGTTTTGTAATGTTTGTAGTATTGTCACACTGTTTTTTGTAGGCTCCGCCCCCATGCAATTATTCCATAATTTAATAGACTATGAAAGAATGCATAATATATCATTAAGAGCGTATTTGTTGACATAATTTTTGAGAGTTTATGAAAAACATACTTTTTGCATCACATGGGGAGTTAGACAGACAGCAGGCGACGGTTATTCTCCCTAGCAACAATCTATGTGCGTGTACACAGCCGCTGTTTCGTTTGCAGAAGTACACGCGGAAGGTAGCAGACGACACACATACACATGGTTGCCGATGACGATGCCCAGGAAGAGCTGGAGAAAGAGAGAGAGGAAGAAGTATCCGGCGGCGAATGCCGAGCCACATGCTCGCTTCGCTTGCAGACGGCGCACACGGCAAATAATTACTGTGCGCTGGGTGTGAGCACGCCCATATGTATTCGGCCGCCATATTGAGCAGCCGGCGGGAGAAGAAGGCGCTGTAGCTACTACCCGCGACGACGTCACCAACAGCCGCCCACGCAACATACACACACAACACTTATACACTTGAACACCTCGCTACACTGACACGGCGACACCTATACAAACACACACAATACACGCGAAACCAAGTGCGGGTAGTACGGCGGCCACGAGGCCGGCAGCCACAAGACAACTGATGCCGCAAGAGCCAGAGAGAGAACGCGCCTCTTCTAAAACTACGCTACCGCGTAGATTAGGGGAATCGTCGCCGTGGCCTGGAGCCTCACTAAATAAATTCGGCTGGGCGACATTCAGAAATTAAGTTGTACCATAGGTTGTTTTTTCGGTGTTAGGTGTAGTTTATTCGTAAGTAAAAGTAGTTGCTTATTAGTTATTAGCCCTCAGGGCGAGCCTATGACGTGCGCACACGGGGAATAAAAGTGCCACGTCACATACTAGACCAATATTACTGCTCATGTACCAGTACGAAAAATAACTTTCTCTTACAAAAGAATAACCAAACAAATAATTTTATCATTACAGACTTTCATATTATGTGGAACCGAAAAAGTTGTTTCTACCTTCAATGAGATTTTTTTCCATTTTTGTACATTAGTTGCGCATCTATTTCCGTGATATGTATGTGTGCGCCCACATGTATGAGTACATGTGAACATTTCATGTATCAATTGTTATAAATATGATAAAACGGCAGTTTGAGGGTTATTTTCAGCACCCCCGTGGAAGTTTGAGGATGCTCCTCAGATTCTGGCCAACTGGTACTAATTTCCTCAAAATGCCGGATGTGTGTGCGTGTGTGTGTGTGTGTGTATCTTCGTCTGTAAAAAGCAGAGAAAATTATTTATCTTAAAATTGAATATTTTCTAAGTTGTTTTTTAAATTTTTCTCATTAATTTTAATTACTGTTAGACGTAAATAAAACTTAAATTCAATTCTAAATTTAGCTTCCTCCTAGAGGAAGCTTTGTGATAGTAAAAAAAAAATTTTTTGAGATAATGTGTTAGGAATGTCATTTATAAAATTTGGAATTGAAATACACTATTTTTAAAAAATGTCCGTATGGATGTATGTGTGTATGTATGTCCGTCGCTGAGATCTCATGATCTACTTGACCGATTTTAACGATTCAGTGATCATTTTTTTAGATTTTGCTTCAACACTTCGTGTTAATATTCTATTTCAGTAAAATTATTTTTTTTTTAATTTTTTTTATAGAAATTTTTCAATATTTAAAATTTATAATTTCGATTTTTTTAATATGTAGACCAAATAATGTTGATTTATTATGAATTCTCTGTATGCAGGATAAAATTCTCTACAATTTAAACAAAAAAGAAGTTGATGGCTATATTTCGTGACAAGTTATTGATGAAAACGTAATATTTTGTAAATAGGTTATATTTCGAAATTAAAAAAAGATAGTAATATCAATATTTTTTGGTTTATAAAGGATATTGAGTACTATAACTTACTAAATTCTTAGCTTTTTTTATTCATTATTCTTGGAGAAAAAAAATAATTTATAAAAGTGATTTTTTTTGTTGTTGCACAACTAGAGTACAATTGACTGTCACTTTGAAATTCTTTATAGGGGTAGATTTTGTATACGAATCGAGATAGTTTTTTGGGCAAAAGGATTGATCCATGAATTTCGGAGATATTTGAGGTTAAATTTTTTTTACTTTTTTTTAAAATCGTAATTTCCCAATAACGGCTCTATGTATCTCAATGGGATGTATAGCATTCGAAAGAGAATTAATTACCTATAATTTCTAGAAAAAATTAATTTTCTAGCTATTACAATTCTTTTGTTATTAACAAAAACGTAAAAATTGAAAAAATGAATCTTGTATGTTCAACCATTGCGATTGTAACGGGCGCTGGTATAAGGTCCGAATAATCATTTACAGCGTCGCGAGATTCGAATTTCGCGTGCTTATTTGGATCGTGATCGACAGCGCGCGGCGCGGAGCTCGAAGAAGATAGACGGAGAAGAAGCAGACCATGATAAGGCAGTATAGAGCAGGATAGACTAGACGAGAGACGGGAGAGTAGTAGACATGTTGTCGATTAACGTGACACGCAAGAAGTGAGTTCCGTCACCGTCGCGCATTCGAAAGGCGATAGTGCGTGCGCCGCGCCTCCACCGCTGCAAGAGTGACCGCCACAGGGCCGCCACCAACCACGAGTGAGCGTTAGAGAAGAAACGAGATAGAAGCTCCTCGAGGACGGGGACAGTGAGACGTGCTCCATCCGCCTTCCTAGTGCAGTGAGTGCGAATGAGAAAGGTTGCGTCGAGCGATGGCTGGCCAGCTTTACGTGAGTAGCTTCGATTCGATTTAAAGTGTTAGCGTGAGTGACGGGCGCGTGCCCATCCCCCTGTCACGGAGAACCAACGCTGCTGTGCAGCATCTGCGTGCGTCCGCGTTGCGAGCGGGTTATATCCCGACAAGTCTCGGCCTACGCGTTATTATTGGCTTTACTAATTTATTTAAAACTTTGACTAATTTATTTAAAACTTTGAATAAAGCGATTCATTTCATTTAGAGTGCCCGATCCGTGCATGCTTCCCGAATACCGCCCTTTACCCTTTTCGGCTGCAGTTAGCCGAGGGCTTCGACTCCTGGAGGAGCAACGGTAACGGGAAGGTAAGAGAGAAGGATAGCCGCTGTTTGTAAACACGCAGTGTTGTACGGGAGAACCGGCTGCTACAGGTAAGGCTAGGTAGAGCCAACAGCCGATAGTTCGCGCACCGGAGTTGGCAGCAGTGCCATGGAGCAAGGGGCGCTCGAGTAGGGAGAATCCTAAGCTTTCTACAATGCAAGCTTAAGGGAAGTGTTCGTCCCTTGTGCCTCTGCCAATTGCCGGACAATTATAATAGTATAACAAATATGATTCCATCAATTTGTGTCCAGTCTGGTAGTAACGATTGGTACACTCAAACTGGTGATAGATACCCAGATTTTTCGGCAAGCAATCGAGCCTCGAAACAGCGAGAACCGTAAAGGTATGGAAGTATGTCGACAATCCTGAACAAGAAAATTTCTCCCTACTATGGTGCTACCTGCCACACAGATACAATCTACCCTTTGTAGTGTAATATGTATATATGTAACGGAAAAATATAAATAATGAAATATAAGGTAGAATTTTTTTTAATCTGGGTTCTGGGTGTTGAATTTTAATTTGATCTAGTAGATTGCTCTATTCATATGCTGTGCGCTTGTGGAATAAGTAGCTAAAAAATTCTGTATTAAACGGACAAAGTAT
This sequence comes from Torymus tubicola, assembly GCA_035583055.1. NCBI lineage: Eukaryota > Metazoa > Arthropoda > Insecta > Hymenoptera > Torymidae > Torymus > Torymus tubicola. The sequence goes on along the minus strand of JAWWEQ010048746.1, from coordinate 3,033 downwards.
TTTCTTTCCAAATTTGTTCCCAATCTTTCTACTTTGTTCTGAAGAATAAAGTAGGTGATGCTTCTTAAATGATTGGGAGAGTTCTCACATAATATCTTGGCCAGCAAGCATACACTGAGAGAAATGGTCTAGGAAATTTTAATACAACTTTAGTAAAAATTACTATATTTTATACCAACGGTGGGATATACTCACTTTATGAAGAATTTTATTATAATTGTAGTAAATATTAATATAAGGTTATCAATTTTTATTATATAAGAAAGCAAAAATTGCTATGTAACATAGTAAAATTTAATGTATATTTATAACAGATATTATCGTTTTCAAATTTTAGTATGCCATATAGCAATTTTTGTTCTTTCTTATACTAAAAATTACTATGTAGCATAAGAAAATTTATACAATTAAATTTATACAATTTACAAATTTTATGGCTGAATTCAAGTACTTCCTCTGAAAATTGATCTATAGGCAGTAAACATTTTTGCATAACAGAAGATGCATGGATCAAAACCTTATGCACAGTATGAGGCATATAATACCACGGATACAAAGAAACATTAAGTTTCGCTATATCTGTGCAATAGGTTTTAAAAGCAGAGTAATTAATATCATGTCGGTAAGAAATTGTAATTAATATTACACGAAATCTTTCGATTAAAATTTGATTTATTCCTAAAACAAAATGTTTTAGAAAATGACAAACATAATTTTAAAAGAATAAAAAATTATTTTAATTAAACTGTATCTTACCAGTTATTTCAACTGACTTTTCATAATTGTCAAAAAAACGACGAGTGGTATTATCATCATTCGATACATGCCAAGCGAAAGTTTTATAATGATCTTGACACTGCAAGTGATCAGAAAGTAGATTAATCAGTAAAAACTTATACGGATTTAATTTAGCTATTTTAAAAGTTCTACTGTTTTTTAACATTCAAAAAATTAAGAAAAGATGAAAATTTCTTAAAAAATCGATTTTATAGCTTTAAAAAAAGTGTTTCGTGAAAAGGACAAAATCTATATTATTTTGTCCTTTTCACGAAACACTTTCTTATGAGGTTAAGAATCATGATCATAAAGCAAATTGGAAGTTCAGAAAATTTTCATTTAATTTTATCTAGGATCACCGTGATAAAGTATGTTAATACTAAGTTCATTAATTTTTTCATTTTGTAATATATTTAAACTTGAATTTTATACGAATAAACTGTGTGAATTTTTAAAAATAACGACAGTTGAAATTAGTTATTTATTTCCACTATGAAATTAAAGTTTATTTTAGACCAGTGCAGCTAACTTCAAAACAATTAGAAGTGCTTATTTAAAAGAATACTGACTTAAAAAATCAAATAATCTTATAACTTCACAGTAAAGTATAAACTTTGGGTTATTTTGACTTGAAATTATTTTATTTACATATAATTTTTATAAATATAACCACGTTATTCATGATTTCGCAATGTTCCGCAAAATATCGCGGCATTACTTTATTCGAAATACATTTCTTTAAACAAAAAAATTTTGTATTCAATGAAGTGTTGTGCATAAAGTATTTATTTTTTACATTTTATAGAAAAAATGGCTAAAATTCACTATCTTTCAAGAATTACGAAAAGCTACTGAAAATAATGAATTTTAGTACATTTTATATGATTAAAGCTAAATTTAAATAGTATATTTCGAAAACATCAAATACAAAATATTTATTAACAATTACGCATTAATTTTTCTAATCATTAGTAATAAAGAAATTCATTGAAAAATAACGTAATTTGAAAGTCATAGAAATTGAGTACTTTGAAATACTCTATATAAAATTGTATTGATAATTTTTCTAAAGTAAGTGAATTATTCGTTCGTTATTTTTTTCTCTGGTTCCTTGGTGTCAAAAATATTGAAAAAAATATGAAAGTATAGCTTATGAACATTATTTTTCACCTAATTTTCTTTAGCTTTATGCGCATTCAATACCTAATCTGAAAAAAATAAAAAAAAACATAAATTAACCCTCGAAACGTTGGAATTCACTCCCCGTTAGAGTGAATTACGGACGGCTTCAGTGTCGCCGCCGACTTGCGTGTCGGTGGAGCGCGTTAATTTATTGTATAGCCAGTAGTTGCGAGCTACTGGCTAATCGTCTTTCTTAATTGGCGTGCGCTTGTACAGCAGCCAGCCAGCGTAATTATTTCTTAACTCAATAAACCTCAGTGAATTTTAATTGCTCTCTCGAATTGTTAATCATTTCGCGACCTTTCTTTTCCTAACTTGTTCCCTGAATACCGCCATCTACCCTACGCCTTGCTGTAACTAGCTGGCATAATTATCAAGAGCTGACGGGAGAAGACAAGCCGCCTAGGTAAGTACTTGCTGAGCGGCGTTGTACGGGAGTTCGTGCGGAGCACGAGCATCAACAAGACCGGTAAGTCGAACGCGCACCGCGGCTTCGAAGAGAGCAGTGCGTGCGCCGTGAACACGTAGGGGCACGCGGTTCAAGCCCGTTCTGCATTGCTAAGTAGAGCGGGTCTCCCTACAGTTGCGTCGGAGAGGGCTGTGTCACTCCGGCCGGCTGACGTGTGCCACCGTCTATGACGTGTGTCTTACTCGCGCAGTTGACTAAGCTGTTAGCGCAACCGGTTCCTGTATCCTTTAAGGTCTACCCCGTTACAACATATTCGGGAGCGCTGCTGCGCGAAACAAACGGTGCGTCTGCTGTCTCGTAAAGACACAGCGTTCCTTAAGTTCTCTCGGTGTGTAATTTTGAGCTAATGTGGAGCTTTGTTCATTATATCATAATAATCATAATATTTTTTCACATATATTCAGTTTTATTTTTTGGTAAAGTATTTTTGGAAAAGAAAGTTTTGATTAACTCAAAAATATATCTTAAAATTCATTCTTTCACAATAATTCATTCAGATCTTTATATATTTCTAGTAAGAATTTTCATTTTTTTTGAAGTGATAACTTCTTATGGGAGGGTGAATTCGTGAACATGTCGCTACTTGGGCTCTACATCGGTCAAAT
>JAWWEQ010048745.1:0-15190 GCA_035583055.1 Torymus tubicola | reverse complement strand
ATATTACATTGTACTTACTTTGTCCGCGCTTAAGGGGAGATCTTCCCAGAGCGTTAATAAATGATATTACAAACAAAACAAACAAACAAACAAACAAACAAACTCACGCACACACGCACACACGCACACACGCACGCACACACACACACACACACGGTCTTAAAGGTTCTAATATCGAATATTTTTCGTCATATTTTGCGTGCAGTTATATTTTTCGAAGATATTGAAACGTAATAAAATGTGTTTTAAAGTTCGTTGAAAATTTCCGTAAAAACATTTTGAGTAAAATGAATAGAAAACGATGTTATTCCGTTGTTCGATTCTAGAAACTCATACATTCAATTTAAATCAATAAAATATCTGCAATAAAATAAATTCATCTTCAACTATTGCCCGCAATCTTCAAATATTTTATTTTGATTTATCATAGAATTATTTTTTGAAAGAAGAAATCATTCCAATATGAATTTTAAAATTTTAAATAAATTTATAAGGATTTTGATTTGTATTCTTGTACTATCATACATATTGGTTATTTTTTTCAAGAATTTGCCGACATCGACTACTGAAAAAGTAGAAGATAGCGTGCAGGTGGAATCAGTCAATCGCCCAAGAAAGAGATCCTTTATAAAATCCTTTATATAATATCGCAATTCGACTTTGGCTCAATTCTTCGCTAGTTGACCTTACATATCGCAGAATCATATCGATATCCGATAGAATGAAGTAGCAGTACTGATAAACTTGTACCCAATGAATAGCAGAAGTTATTATTAAATATATTTTTACAGGTATTATTCATGGCACACAAACGTCGAAGATAAGAATATTATAATAATATTAAATTTTGTGTGTCAATAAAATAAGAATAGCTTTTCAATAAAAATCCTATTGTAAATGTTGCAGACTACCAATTATGTGAAATATAAGTTTATGAATGAATCTCTTACCATCTAATTATCACTATAAAAATATTTTATATAGATATAGGATTGCACACATCGTAACAGATTCATGTAGTACCAAAAAATATTAAAATATTTACTACATTATATAATTATGATCGTTGTTGTTTGACCTTAAAAACAATTTTCTAATTTAAAAATAGGATTGACAAATATTTTAAAAAAGTTCATAATTTTATTATTGTTTCATTGAAAATGAAAAGAACAATATCGAATAGTAATTTAAATATTTCCGAAATTTATCTATCCCTAAGTAAGAGCCGCAACCAATCAATTGGTAATTAGATTCCTCAAACTAACGTTTATTCTGGTAGTACTTGAATATTCTGAGTTTGTAAAAAGATCTACCATTTCAAATTATCAGTAAAATGGACAAAATCATATAATTCTTATTAAATGTACACGTACATGATTATTACATAATATACATTCAATTTCACATTTATTTCTGAAATATTTATAAAAAGGCTCTTGATACTTAACGAGTCAGATATAAAACACATTGATTAAAAGTGCAAATTTAAAACAACCTGCTTTAATGTTCGTTTAGTTTTGCCGTTCGATTAAAGAAATTATATGCTCTTATATGAAGGAGCGCTACATATACATTGAATTGGGTGTGAGAGAAATTCAATGCGCCTATATATATATACCTATTGCGTTAGTTTATAACTAATAACATATTACTCTTAATCGAAAGCCATTTCATTGCCCTACTCAAATCAAAAGATTTTATTTAAAAAGGTTATCCCGTTCAAAAGATATAGAGAGTATCATCCGATTTTCTGTTTTCCATGTCTACGAGATTACTGCAAAATTAAAGGTCAAAGGGCTTCTAATATATGTAGCAGTTACACATTGATTTAGACTATTAATTAAAAAAATATCCATTTCAATATTTTTTTTCTTATATTTAAATGCAATTTAATTTGGTAACTTTTTACAACTGAAGTTTTTAAGCAAATATCGTATATTTGTCAATGGTTATCACGTAGAGTACGCATTGAAAAAGCCCTGGTACCCAGTCGAAGCCTTCGAATGTATAATCTAGGGCGCTTTTTAAAGATTGAAAACAGTTAAGCAGTTTTTAGCTAGATGTACACAGGATTACTTATTTTTTAGTTAAACATATAGACAGATGAGCTGATTAATTTCTATCAGAGTTATTTCAAGCTTAAAAATAAGTAATTATTATGTAAAGAAGAAGATATTCAAGTTAGGATTTATTTCAAATCTATAGTCCTTTTGTCTTTATAGTGCGATACAGAGTTCGATTGATTCTGTGATTGACAATTCTTCCTTGAACATAACGATATTTTGGTATTATACTAAGCTGCCATATTTCGGATGTTTATAAACTATGGTAAAGCCTGTTAATTAAACTGGTGTACTTTACATTATTTTAGAAGGCATTATTATTAATTGATTCTAGATTATGTATTACAATGTAAATGTGTTTCTTTTGTATAGTAGATGGCAAACTTCATTCAGTGTTTGTAATAAGAGTAAAAAATAATTTAATGCCTTTAAACGAAAATGAATAGCAGTATTGATATAGTAACTAATATTTAGAACAGTATTATAAACAGAGATTATAACTGTGATAGTATTAGCGAGCAGGACAGTTGCATGGCTTTTGAAAAGGAAGTAATTTTGATTAAAAAGCCTTGATATAAAGCCATTATTGTATGCAGCAAAACTAAGAAACTTATACACCTTGATTTTTTCAATATAACAGGGTATAAAATGTACTGTAACAGTAGTAAAATTAATCAAAATGATGGCCTGATAGTTTACATTAAAGACCTCATAATCGAAACAACAGAAATATTAGAAATAAATAATCTTAAAGTTATTAATTCTAAAATCGCATTAGAAAATAATGAAGAAATTATGTTATCTGTACTTTATAGATCACATGATATTAAAAAAACTGACTTTCTATTAAAGCAAAAAAATTAAATCTCTCATAACAAAAAATATAAAAATAACCTTATTATGGAAGACTTTAATTTTGGTATTTCTAATCTAGACACCCTCAATCAAGAATTTTGACATACTTTTATGAAGCATGGCTACTCCCCAGGTTTTTGTAACATTACCAGACTATTTGACCTTATAGGTATTTCAGGATCTTGCATAGATAATATTTTTATAAGACTAAACAAAATAGACTATAAAACGTTTAACTAACAGACTATTTTCTACTTTTTATGTCAATAAATAAAATAAGAAATACAACAAACATACATAAGAAGAATAGTATAAACTATAAAAAACTAAAGTTAATGTCAAAAACAATAAATTGGAATGATATTTTGTCAATAAATGACCCCAATTTAAGTATGAATCAACTGATAGAAAATATAAAAAATATGTCTAGGCAAAGCTGCATTTACTAAAAAAGCTAACAAAACTAATAACGCGTATCCAAGAAACAATTGGATAACTAGCGCTATTATGAAACTTGTAAGACCAAAGAAAAACTGTACAAAATATGGAAAAAAGATCCAAATAATACGGTAAAAAGGGTAGAATATAAGAACTATACAAGTGCATTGAAAAAAATCATAAATAAAGTAAAAGAGCTGTACGACAAAAAACTAATAGAAACTAACTCAAGCAATCCAAAAAATTTATGAGACATTACAAATCAAAAGATTGGCAAAAATCTTAAAAGGAATCAGAATATTAACTACATATTTAACGAAACTGAAAAAATAATGAATCCTGAAAAGATAGCTGAACATATGAACATGATATTGGCAATAAATTATGTGATAAAATAGAAACTTTTAGTAGCAAGATAATCAAGCTCCCTAATATTAATAATAAAAGTATCTTTTTTACCCAACAAATCACTACGAAATTGAAAAAATTATTATAATATAAATACTAAAACATTAAAAACATTACTACAACACTTAGTTAAACCATTAATCCATATTTTCAATCATTGTATAGCAAAAGCCATCTGGCCTGATGCCTTAAAAACTGTAGAAACTATACCCATACATAAATCAAAAGACAAACATACAGCCTCTTAAAAAGCTATCTTGAAAATAGAAAACAAAAAGTAAAGCTTAATAATGCTACTAGTCAATTCAAAACAATTAATATTGGAGTTCCTCAAGGAACAATCTTGGGCCCACTATTGTTCTTTTTATAAATATAAAAAAATTTTAATAAACTTCCATACGAGTTAAAAACAAGTAGAACAAAACGTAGGAAAAAAATTAAACTAAAAGAATGGGTAAAAAGAAACTACTAAACGAAAAATAACGAACTCCTAATAAATATTTGTATACTTCATACTATACCCACTGCTTATCTATTAAAACAAATTTTATATAATGTTTAATTAGTTTTATGTTTAGAATTAAGTAAACCGTATCAGCCTTCAGGAAAAATTGTTTCCTTTGCTGGATTACTAATGTAATGTAAGTTAAGATTAATTATTACAGATTGTATAGTAATATGTAGTACCTTACTCTCGTTAAATAAATAAACAAATAAAATAAATTTTTCCCATTTTTTCTAAAACTTTATTGAGTATTGAAATGAGAAAAAGTCAATCCTATTTTCTGGAAGAATAATAATACATTCAGCTGTGGAAAGGGATTTTCATTGAAGAGAAAGAGCTTCCGTTCGAGAAAGCAATAGCGCTAAGGATCACAAGTGAAGCTCCAATTGGTCGTTCCAGTTATCAACGAAATTGTCCTATATGAAACAAATACTCGGGATCTCGAACAAAAGCTCGGCGCACGCACAAGGACGCGGCGAGGGAGAATCGAGGAATCCGCGAAAATGGATGGCGTGCGCGAGGTTTTGGATGACAAAGGCGAGGCAGCGCGCGAGAGGGAGAAAAATCCGCGCTTTCTCCCCCGGGGCGAGAGCGCCGCCAAGTCTGTGCGTCGCCTCTGTCTCTCTTTATCTCGGCAAAGGCTCCGCTTAGCGTTCGGGAAAATAATCACAGTCGTTAGAGCCTCCACGGACGTGGGCGAGAGGCAAAGCCGCGCTGAACTCGTCCTTTTTATATATGCAGGCGCACGGGCGCCGCGCGCGCCAGCGAAAACAACGCCGAGCCGTCTCTGCGCTCTTAAAGTTATTAAAACAATCCATTTACACGCGCGCGCGCGTGCCGTCCCCATTTTTTCTCTCTCTCTCCTCTCCTCACTCCTCGCTTCGGAGTCCCTTTCTTTCTGCTCCCTCCTGCTTTAGCGCGCGCCGTACGCGCTGCAGCTTGAAAGACGAGTGTTTTCCGAGCAAGCGTCTTTGTGGCGAGGGAGCGGGCCGAGCGAAAAATGGGGGCAGGGGATGATTGGCAAGGGAAAGAAATGCGGGCACCGGCCACCGCAAGAGCGAAAAGTATTGGCACGCCAGCTAGGATAATGCAGAGTCACGTGTGCCTGCGTATATCTCATGTGTGTGTGTCAGCGTAATAATGCGGATTTCGAAGGCAGATGTTCCCGACCGCTGCTTCTCGGTAGGCTCACCCTGACCAGTGCGACGGGGCTGAGAAACGACCTGGGATTATACCCTCTTTGCATTCACTAATAATCAATCCTTATGCTATTTCAAGTTAGTCATTATTCAATATCAAGAAATGTATTAATTACACAGAGTCACGCGAATGAAAAAGTAATCTATTTCAGAACATCGACTATAACAGTATCTCTATATGAATTTTGATACGTTTTGCTCAAACATGACCTTAATTTAGAGGAATTTGATTACTCACTTAATGTTTTGGAGAATGAAAATTCTTTGGAAGTTATAAATCAAATCGCTCTAAAAACATTCAAGTAATAGTTTCTATATGTGCACATCCTTTATAACGTAATTTTTCAAACGGAAATTTAAAAATAATGAAATAATCAAATAGAACCATGACGTCAGTATGATAGATTTGATATTTTGGAAACATGTTAACTTGTTCGATAAGGTAAATTTACATAAATATTGTGAATTTAAAAGTGAAAAATAGTAAACAAATGTTTTTACTTAATGTCTATCGTCACTAATACATCGATTTATTTGTAAATTTTATAAGTTACGTCTGATAATTCTGTGATTAACATCATTAATTTCTAGGGATATTGATTAATTTGTCAAATATTTGACTATGCTATTTTACGTCGCTCTTTTTTTATATATATTTTTGTAAATTGCAAAATAAATATTGTCCACAAGTAGTGATAAAAATTTGCGACAAAATGTAAACTTAAATTCTTCTTATTTTTATATATTATTTTAAAATTTCAATAATATTGAAATCCCGCCTGCACAAAACAAACGACCCATTAAACTTCTTCAATTGCAGGACCATGAAAGCGATAACAGGCTGTTATTTTGAGGATCGAACTTATGGTACTCGATGCTACATGTTAGCACTATAAAAATCGTAAAATAACGTAAAATCCAGATACATATAACTAAAATTAATTTTGCTGAGCTTTTCGTCAGTTAAGATGATCATTTCAATTTCAGATAAATGAGAATTTAAATATTTTTTTTATTTAGTATTTTATTGAAAACCAGAGTACAAGCATAATAAAATAACAAGGTAATAAAATATACAGAATATATGTACAAAAGTAAATTCGGCAGAGGAGAATTTCTCCTGTACGCTGATCCGTTTAGTTAAAGCTAAACTAAAAACATTGTATTAAAATTACAATACTGCTATTCGAATTAAATTCCAACAGCTATTGCTGTTAGCTCGAACTAATATGTAGGATAGACTCTCGTTGCTAAGTTTGTGAGAAAGTTATAAGTAATAAGTAAAACACATTGTACAAAATATTGTGAATCGAGTGCCTAAGCATAGAACAAAAAAGATATTAATTTTTATATATTCAAGGGGTGAGACAAAGTGATTATTTGGAATATAAATTTATACAACTGACAGGATAAAATAAATCCACGGCGTTATAGTAAAACAGCATCATGTTCATGCCGATTTTTGAATACAGAAGTTAGATATTCATAAATAGTATGACACATTTTAGCAAAGAAATGTTTAAAAATCAAACAATTAATTTTTAAAAATAGGACGTCATATGAGAAAGATTTAATTTAACATTGGCTTTGATAATTATTAAGCGGTGTCAATCTGACAAAAATTTATTGTACAACTTTATTTTTAAGATAGATAATTAATTGGTTTTTCAATCTTGTTGGTAACTAAGTAGAATTCGAATTTCTTGGTTGCTCAGTGTCAATCACACAAGCATAATTTTATTGGAAGTTATCAAGTGCGGAAATGCACTTTAATAATATAATCTAAGAGTTTCTGATAGTTTCTAGGACATCTGTTCATTTTTCACTGGTTGTACGAAGCTGAAAGTACACAAATTATGCAAATATAAAAAATAAAATCATGTTTTCCCATGAGACTGTATAGTAATGTAACCTGATTTTTATAAATGTTGTATTCATTTATTTCGACGTCAAGTTATCTTGAAATTTCCCACAGGAACTCCAATAATCATTGAAGGTAAACATTGTAATCGTAAATATATCATATAAAACCTACGACATATTTTAAAAAAACTATCTTTTTTGTTTGTAAAACTTCTTTCTTTGTAGTCAATTTTTCATTTCATTAATTTTTCTAATTTGCATAGTATGATCATGTAGTTTTTTCATAATTATAAGAATATTTGAAATTGTATGAAGTTTTGCGTGTACAAAATTGACATAGGCATCCATGAATATGTATATCAAAACCCTGAATTGAGTGACCTACTTGTTTTCTCAAATATTGTCAAGCAAAATTCACAACGTTTTCTATACGTCAAGAAGTACTAAAGTATTGACAATGGCAAGTAAAAAACATTTTTCTTCAATTGTAGTAATAGAATAAGTCGTAGCCATAAATTAAAATATTCATGCAATTTTTGAAAACAAAAAATCACATAACAAAAAATAACAAACGTATGGACAGATAGATTATTATCTGATACCATTGAGCGGTTGTTTCTTAACACTAAAAAAAATCAATAATAAACGCCATTGACTTACTTACGAACATATCCGGCAATTTATGACGGATACTTTTTTAATAATTTATACGGTTCAAACATCCCCTTTAAAATCAAAGACTTTATTCACAGCTATATGGACCAATGAAAATGTAGTCCCTTTTCATATATTCCAACCAATGAAAAGGACATGAAGAGACAAGTAGATTCGTTCGAGGAATCAAAGTATAAATATTGCATTCTCGATTCATTTGAGAAACGAGATAAACATATGCCATACAGATTGGTACATTTATAGATTTATACATGATATTATTCAGGATATTATTCAGGATATTATTACCAACGAGTTATCTACGATTAGTTTTGCGGCTAATCTATAGGAAAAATTGGCATCTCCGTCTGCTTGTGATAATAAATATTGATTTCATTTGAATTTATGACCGTTCGTATAGTTAGATTATTTTATATGTTGTAGTTTTACTTATCATTTTTCACGACGATTAACTATGAAAAGCTTGTTCGTCGCATTTTGCCGTTATGTGAAAGTCTATAGAAGAGTACTTATGTCATAGCTTAGATTAGACTTTTCTCTGTGCTCATGATACATAGAAGAGGTCGAACTATATGCTTTCGTTTTTGTACGTCGCCCGGAGCATAGAGCACGGAGCTCGGGGCTCATTGTGGAATCTCTCTTATCTCCCTTCTCCTTCTCGTGAATGCGAGCATCCCAGGCGTTGCTTTACATCGTTCAAGCGAGGTATTTGCAAGCGACGCGCGTGAGGGGAGGAGTCGGCTCGAGTTCAGCTGTTGCAAAGTTGCGCTCGATACTTACGCGAAATAGAAAAGCGACTTGCAGTGTCCGTCACCGTGAAACCACAGGACTGTCCTAGGAAGTCGGAGCAATGAACGCCGATAGTTTCGCGGCGTTTATTGTCTGAGTCTTTTGAGTTATTTGCTCTTTACTTAATGTAATATCAATGACAATTAAATAACAACTATTCAAAATCAAGATCCACGTTTGTATACTTGGCTGTCAGAACTACGTAAAAGTTTAAAAAATAATAAACTAAAAATTTCGTCACTTAAAATTTCAATTATTTCAACTATTTTCCAATTAAAAAAAGAACCGACAAATATTTCTTACAAATATATAGTAGTACATGTGAATACTTATTAAAATAATGTACAAGAGATGAAATAATAAATACTTATATAAAATTCACAAACATTTTATTAAAATATTGTACAAATTGTTATAAATTACTAATCGAATGGCGAGAATAATATATACATCGAAATGTCGACGACAATATAAGCGCAATGAACTTATCTCATAATTAGACTAGCGACGTAGATTGGCAGAACGGCTCTTCCTCCAGACTCGCATCCACTCCTCACAGCCTGGTTTGCTTCCAATCCAAAAGATGACGTTATGATCTTTATTCACAATATTTGTTCGGGAGAGGATGGTGTACGATACTGCACAACTTGGATGACTTGAACCGCGCTGGTTTCGGAAGTGTGGACTTATCAGCGGCCTACATGGTCTTAGACTCTTAGAGCGAGTCTTGTTCAATTACAAATGAATTCGACTCTCCATTGTCCGCCCCCCCCCCCTCCTCTACTTTTGTTTTGGCATTACATCGAATGCGCACTAACACATTAAGTCGAGTGTCGAATAACAGAGAATCGTCACAATCCCTAATGATTAAAAACATGCAGATGTTTATTTTTCTTTTTTAAAGTTTAGCATCGTCCATATCAGCGTTATTTGTTAAATTTAGTGATAACTACATTAATTTGTATTTCATCAAATACGGTATTTTGCAGAAATTAATCGTTAAAAATGATTTTGAAATTAGTTAATAGTTAGTTAACATACGATCCAGCACAATTTTTTGTCTTATCAATTTTTTATATATAAAGATTTGTATTTATATATAAAGTTTTATATATAGATAGTGTGTGATATGTGAAATAAGCTCTTCTATTGGTTACTTGTTTGTATCTATATTAGCTGTAATATCAGAGACAGGAGTACGGGACTAGATGGTGCTATATACCAGCATAATAAGTGCGTTGCTAAGACGCCCGTCGGTAGAGAATTGCATCCAACATTAAGTCACTTGATATTACGTAGGTACATATGCTTGTTTCTTATATACTCCATATATGCAAATTTACCATTATCTCAGAAACTCAAGAACATACACAAATGATTGGTATTAATTTTTAAATGTTAGGTATCTGTTTTAATATTCAAACTATTTTTTGTGTATTTTCTTTTTAAATTTTTTCCTAGATATAATATATTTGTATTCGTGGTTCGTGAATAGCTGATGTTGATTTTGCTTTTTATACCTAATGTAGATGCTTATCAGCTTTGGGCTGTAGAGAACGGGATGTTTGTTCAACATAACTTGTATTACAATCTTCGTAATTTGTTTCGTATTAATCAAATTTGATAATACATTTTTAATATATTTATCTTAATTTTACTTTTAGTAAGATTATTCAATAAAATTTGTGTAAAATGGTTTAGGCGTTTTGATTTGTGAATTAGTGAACAAATATAGATGATGTCAATTTTATTATTATCAAAAAACTATTTCTAATTGTTATTTCTTAATGTGCTCCTATTTCTATATTTTATGATAGGTTTGATTTCTTAACCGTAAGTTTTGTACAATACGATAATTGATCTCTTTGAATTTAAACTCGATCATTTCAAATATTATCAAGTATAGATGTGTCCATCTATTCACATATTTAGTTCTCTTTTCGAAAGATATTGTTTGACAACGGGAAAAGATTTTTTTTAAATATCTATTAAGGAATCAGTTAATATTTGAAACTATTATAAAACTGGTATTGTAAGAAGAAATTTATTGAATTGTCAAAAAGAGTAAAATTCTATAAGTTTATAAAATGTTATTGCTACAAAAGTTTCAGAATACAATCCAAGTTTGTCTCCGATTAGATCTTATGTTTAGAATTAAAAACTCAATTGAATGAAATAATAAATTAAGTTTATGAAAGCTAAGAGTCAATGAATATTGGTAACCATTCGCACTTTGTTGAGAATATTATTATCGTTAAACTACGCTCATATTCATTTTTAATAAAATTTTTTGAGACATCGATTAACTAAATTAAAATCGTATACAAGTAGATAAAATTTTTTTCTTAATTATGTAAATATTTAGCTGATATTTAGTTTCATGTCAAGTATTCAAATGAAGTTGTTCATAAAATATATACAGAAGTAGAATTTCTTTGCATAAGAAAATCGCAGTATACGAAATTCAAGCCATCAAAGAGAAGTCAGGTATTTCAATATTTTCAATTTTCACAGAAATTCTTTAAGTGTCGCACTTTCAGAAAACCGGAAAAAAATTTTAATAATTTTGCTGTCTTGATAGTTAAAAAAAATTATTATATTTTTCTTGTCTTTGGTATTCGTGCAGCTTTCTTTTTCATACAGAGTGAATTATGATACCAATCTAGATCAGCATGAAGATAATTCTTACTCTTACTGATTATGAGTTTAAAAATTTCCAAGATATATTATATTCACTAGAAGAGGATACTACCATTATGTTGTTACCGTACCAAGTCTAACAATCAGTATGACATATTGCAAAACTCACAAAAGATTAACAGTGGAATATAACAATGAGTAGAAGTGAGATATCCTGGGACGTGAATGAGAACCATAAGATTTATTTTAAGTTCTGGTATTTGATTCTCGTTTGATTCTTTTTGTTGTGAAGAAAGTTGTAGTTCTTGCATCTAACAGTACTTTCAGATCACCAAATCAGCTCATTCTAGGAAAAAGTTTTCAAGTGCGAATATACGAAGAATGCTGCAGTACAGTTTATAACGATCCAAAAACTTAAAGAAAATATAGAAAAATCACTTCTCCCACGCTTTCGTTGGCTGAGCAAAATGAAGATGCTTCGGCAAGATAAGCAGCTTCATACAATTCTTGCGAATGTACCGACATGACATTAAACTGACATTTTATTTCGTTATATTTTTCACACGTTATACACTGCCATTCTCCCGAATATATCAGAGGCACAGAAAATGATTAAAACCAATTTTACTCCCCGACCCGAAAACCGCTATGTTTTTCTTGTGCACGCTTGTATACGGTTTCATCACAAGCAAGTCTTTTCTTGCTTAACTTCTTTTCGCTGATGTCATGTAGAGGGGTTACAGTTCCGCCCTCGTCTTTGCGGTACAGCTATATTCTCGCCGGTCGTCAGGAGGTGGCTCACATAGGTATACAAGTGGTGGAGGTGGATGTGGGAACATTGCCGAGGTCAGTGATCCTTTGACACTTGCTCGATTCCCAAGCTCGAGACTCGAATTTGTGGATAAATTACACTTCACTCTGTCTGCCAACTCTTAATCTTATCTCCAAATGAAAGTAAATGAATATAGCGCTGCGGTCGAAATGCTCGACCCGCCTTAGATTTCCGAGTCGATATAAGTATACTCAATCGAAGCGGATTTACACGTCGTAACGTACTACTCACCCATATAAATATGTATATGTACATACTTGAAAGCTATATCCTCACACTTCCATCTACTCATAATAATATTGTAGGAATAATTAAATTTTCTGTAATTGTTTATGTGTTCTTTCTATAATTAACTGTGGTCTCAACAAAATTTAACAAGCATCATGTGATATCTTACATTACACTACAAATGAAGGGAAAGTTAAAGTTTACTAAAATCAATAGAAAAATCAATATTTCATGCGAAATTCAGTAGTAAAAAATTAAGAACTAACTTTTTGAATATTTTCCTATTTATATACCCAGGTAAATTCGTATGCAGATGCCTTATACTTAATGCACTTATTAATTTTATACATATCTCACTGATTCTTTATTAATATTTATTCAGAGCACCAAATTATATGCCCACAATTATTTTCCGCTTACGTCTTTAAAAAGTAAAAATAATATTAATTTCTTCAAAAGTTAGGTGAGTTTGAAGTTTAGATTAAAATTTATTAAAAATTGTGACAAAGAGTGAAAAATTGAATCCGTGCATATGGTTATAGTATTTGTAAATTTTACATAACTCATGGTTATAGTCTCTGCAGTAATTTTTTTTCGCTTAATTAACGACAATTTTTCTCTGTAAATTCTTTTCACGCATTCTTGATCCGCAACGAAGATGTCAACAAAAATGATATAATAAATAGTCTTTATTTGCCACCCATATTAGCCAAAATTACGATGCATTTGGAAGCTTTAGATAATGCGTGCTTGAAATTCGTATTGATTAGTATGCAACTACTAACGAGCTGGAATTACAATTAGCGAGTAAGGTATATTATTGATTTAGTTACTAATGCAGAGTCTTAATCATCTAATGCAGAAAGTATTTTAGTTCGCGTGAAAGGCAATAATCTAAAAGGGATTATATCTGCTGGTACAAGTGTATAACTATACAAGTGACTAACATTAGGTATTGCAAGAACATGTGCCTACTTAACGAGTGCTGGAGAAAAAGGGACGAAAGGACTGAGAAAGCGAACAATTCATTAAAGCCTGTAAAGAAAGTCCAGCTCAATACATAAGTCAATAAATAAAGACGTTCATTTATTATTGTCCACTCGCGAATTTCACAACGTCACAACGCTGACTGCAGCTCCGGCGTAGTGCACGAAATTTGTCACGTCAGCGTCATCGATTAATTGATCTTTCTCCAGTATTTTCTCGCCCTCTCTACTTTTGCTCGTCATTTGGCAGAGCTGCGCCAATCGATAATCTTGTATACGTGTCGAAGATACATGATGTTTCACTCTCTCGCGGGTACCTGATAGCACTATCGTGGAGAAGAGGACGAGAAAGCGCGGCGGTATCGATTAACCCGCGAAAACCGACGATTCTTCGACAGGCCCTGAGGGGAGAAAGAAAGGTGTATCGGATTTTCTAGAGAGTGTCTGAAGAAGGCCGCAACCGCAAGGGCTCTTAAAAAGCGCATAACCGGTTATCAATAGACCGACTAACCGATGAAGGCTCAGTGGTGAACCTAAATTTGCCCTTACCGTGGTCACCATCAATACGTCTTTTTATTCATGTTCATTTTTTGCTCTTTCGCGATAAATTTTATAATATTTTCCACAACATACATTTAAGGAAAGTCTTATGTGTTCGGACGTAATTAAACGACTTGGAGCACCATAGTTTTTGTCGTCTACTAATTATTCCCGGTGTATGGTTTTTAGGCGACTGTGAACTAAACACTTCTTTATTTGTGCTGTGAGAATTGAAGACAGAGAGACCATTAGTATTTTCAATTAGTCCTAACTTTTATCACTTTATCGAAGTTTTTAGTCTTTTAGTAAAAATTTATCATCAAGTTTGTAAACAGTGAAGGAATAGCAAAATACTTGCAGAGGTACGACAGAAACAGAAAAGAAGAATTAGCAATGACTGGAAGATTAAGATTAAAAAGTGATAATTTACACTACAAGTACTGGTTGTAAGGGGAGGTTCGAAAGTGCAGACTATAATGCGGATTGGAGGAAGAGATCCTAAAGCATATTTTTGAAACATGTGAATACACAAGGAAGGAAGGAAAGAAATGGACAAATTATAGAGTATAATGATTCTAATAGCAGCCAATAATGCGTTAAAATATTGTATTTGACGCTAATTGCCAAACTGCCCAGAGAAAGGTGAAATCAACCAATATCACTTGAATTTTGGTTACGTTTCAGACATCTTTATTATCTGATCCCTATTCAGAATAACTTACATCTTAAAATTTCACAATTTGAATAATAAGTTGAAAATATACATAAAAAACGATAAAGACTTTTCTTAAAAATTAATATATAAAAACGCCAGTCAAATGTGGGGGCTAACGATTGAGTGCGTTTATATATGAATCTACGTGTTAATATGTGTGACTCTGTAGACATATGGAGAGGTGATATTTCAACGACCGTGATGCTCACCTTAACTTTTATGGATTCATCGTTTACATATTTTCCTTGAAAAAATCGTGTCGGTCTATAAAAGTTTTGTATACATTTATAGTTTCGCCGAGTCATACATTCTATTCATATAATTTCTTGCACATAAATATACAACATTTCAGACAATAATCTATTATATGTTTTGTGTCATATATGTGGAATTCTTCGGAAACTTTGCCCTAAACTGGTTCCAAAAACGACCAAAATTAAATTTAGAGGCACAT
>JAWWEQ010048743.1:0-15196 GCA_035583055.1 Torymus tubicola | reverse complement strand
AACAAAAGTTTTAATTGACAAATAAAAAATGGACTTTATTAACTCCAATGTCTTAGCTTACTTGCCTCGACCATCTGTAGAGATGTCGGAGTGGGTAAAGCCGGCGAGTGGGTTGACCGCGTGGGCCTATATCCCGTCGGCCCTCGCGAATTAATTGCGGGAGTTGCGGCGCTGCGCCGCCTAGCGGCCGGTCCTGAACTACGCTACTACCAGCCATCGTTTTGGCGCGTAATTTGAAATGCTAACTAACTGTAAACGGCGCGGAGGGTCTCACAAAAGGAATTTAATTATTATATATATTTATATATAAATATATAGCTAACACGTACACGTGTAAAAAATAGAGGAGAGATGAAGCTCACACTCAACACGTCTTAATTGAACGAGATGGCAAATCAAGATGGTTGCCCTGACTTGCCAGTATTGAAGACAGCTTCGGGTTATCGCAACGGTCCTGATACGCGTCTCGATTCCGAGAATCGTAGTTGTGCGCGGGCGCTCACGCGTAGCGCACGAAATTCGAACGTCAATCGGATACGCATTACACCCTCCCTCCCCGCCAGATGCAGCGTAGAGGCCCACGAGCTGCTCTGCTCCTTCTGGCCGTCGATGTACCTCTAAATCTTATAGGAAGGTCAGAGTGAAGAAAGGAGGAAAGACTAGGGATTCGTGTTATAGTTTTTATTACAAAAATAAAAAAATAATAAAAGCTTATATTCTGAAACAAATAGAGGCTCTTTCAGAGCTATGACCCCTGTCTCCTCTACTTGTTCAGGGCAGAGCCCCCAGCACTGCCTGGAGGGGCGCCTGGGCGGTGGCAAGCGCGGTTGGGGCAATTCTTGGTTTTGCGCACTCCGGGCTCGTCATAAATATAGTACCTAGGCACTTATGCCTTCAGCTCCTCTAGGATGGCACCCTCTTTCTCTTCAGCTCTGGCCACCCGAGCCTCTACCTAGCGGAGGAGCCGCTTGGCCGCTTTTTCGGCCTCGTGTGCAGCCTCCTCCGCCTCTCTAGTGGCAGGCCTGGCCTCTTCGATGCGCGCTTGCGTACGAGTCTGGCGTACGGCCTCCTCCACCTTCCGGCGTGCCGCCTCCTCCACCTTACGGCGTGCCGCCTCCTCACTTACCCTCTACCAGGCGATCCGCGCTCGACGCGCTTCCTTGGCAGCGGCGGCGGTGGCGCGTTGCTCTCGTCGGCCCTCCGCGGCACCTATCCAGGTGCCCGCCTCGCGCTCGCCAGCGTTGCCGTAGCGCCAAGGGCAGCGGTCTCGATGGATTCCATTTTCCGCGAGAGCTGGCGGGCCTCCTCCAGAACCTTCTTCGTTTCAGCCCAGGCCGTACCAACTCCGATCGGTGCTCCATTGGAGGCCTGCGCTGAGACCTCGGAATGTCGCGTCTGGCTTGGGGCCTGCACTGCACCGGAGGTGGTTTCCGGCGGTGCTTCTTTCGGCGCACGGGTCGACTCTTCACGACCTTGGTCCGACCAGTTTCTGGCGAACTCGAGCCCGCCTCTTCTCACTGCCTACGCGAGTGCGGCTCCCGGAGTCCCAGTGGGGCTGTTTCTGGAGCTCTAACCTCCGGAGGCTCCCCCAGCTCCTCAATGACGACGGGGGGGGGGGGTGCAGCGCTACTTGCACCTCCATCCATTGGAGGTAGCCGAAGACCGTTGGCTCGCAGGTGTGGCGGATCAACGCCGCGATCATCTCCTTGGCCCGCTCGACTACTTCCGCTGTTAGTTCGTCCATCATCTGTAACAAAAACCGTCACGAAGGTGGAGAAATGAAAGATTGGTAAGGAAGGATACATATAACACGAGTTTAGTCGACGGCACACCATGACATCACTGGGATCAGCACTGTTGGATTGAACAAGTGCGACGTGGACTCAGCTGTTCCACGTCGATTACTGCGGGCGCTTTCTTGCTGCTTTTGGGCCTTCCAGGGCCACGCTTAGGCATTGTTGGGTCCGCTACCCGCTGATGCTGGTCATCACTCGCAGTTGGCATCCTCCTGACTACGTGCACGGCCCTACGCGGAGGACCGTGGCGCTTAGCCTTCGACCGTGGCCGTACAGAGCCCCGACAAACATTGACTTCCTTTGTCGCCTCGGCGGGGCGCTCTGGGGAAGAGTCTCTTGGTGGATCATCTTCCACCTCGTGACGGCTAGATTTCTCGTCGTCGTCAGAGTCTTCCGCAGAGACGTAGCGCTTGAGCTACTGCGCATGGACGGGTCGAATCGTCCAACCATCGACACCTTCGATCTCATAGGTGATTTCGCGTAGAATTTTCACAATCGTGAATGGTCCGGCGTACTTCGGGGCCAACTTGGCAGATATACCCTGAGCCACTGGGGATAGGATTTTATTCTCCTTCTATACACGATCGCCTAGACAGAAACCAGATGGTCGACGTCGCACGTTGTAATATTTCGCTTGATACGCCTGCTGGAACTTTCCGTTAGCAGCCGCTTGTGCGTGCAGATCTGTTAACTTATCCATGCGAGCTGGTGTTCGACACTGTTATCTACATTCCGTCTCAAAGTCGTCGGCGGATCCGGGTGTCGGCCATAGTTGAGCAGGGCAGGACTATACCGGGTGGAACTGTTATTTGACGTACTATTCGCGAGTGCCAGTTGAGACCAATTTTTATCCCAGGACTTATGATTTTCGCCGACATACGATCGAACTCAGGAACTTCAAATCTCAGGCAGATTCGTTCATGGAGCTCGGGAGACGAAGCAAGGGAGAATCAAGGCAGGGCGAGCCCTAAAATAAAGCGGCTTGCAAAAATTCCAGGTTTACCTAAGCTCAGAATTCTAGAACTAAACATGGAAAAGGAAAAGCAGTTAACGACGAACTCCGAAGAGCTTTGGATGAAAGAAATTACGATTATGCACTAGTGCAGGAGCCTAATGTATGGCGGGGAAACTTCTTTGGCATGGGTCTCAGTATAGGAGTGGCAACGGGGGCTCAGGACAATGAAGTTCCAGCAACTGCAGTACTCTATCCCAGGACAGAGGATGCAGTAACCAAAAAAGCGGGGAGTTCGGCGATCTCTTCTTGGTCAGTCTCTACTATCAGTTTAGGAACCCCATTGAGGTGCACTTAAATGAACTGGGAAAAGTATTGCTCGCGCTGACGGTCCTTAATAGACGAGACCAGCTTCCGACGTACAGAAGCACAAGAGGTGAGACTGACGTAGACTGACGTATTACTACGGTAACATCAGTTGC
Organism: Torymus tubicola; assembly: GCA_035583055.1. NCBI lineage: Eukaryota > Metazoa > Arthropoda > Insecta > Hymenoptera > Torymidae > Torymus > Torymus tubicola. The sequence goes on along the minus strand of JAWWEQ010048743.1, from coordinate 11,966 downwards.
CTTAGACTATATAAAGGACTGAAGGGTTGAGTCTTGGTCCTCCAGCGATCATTGACCGATAACAATTAATCTCGACTTAAAGCTGTCCGACACCAGAACCAGCCTGAAAGTAGAACCTCGGTTCAACTTGAGGAAGGCGGATTGTAACCTATTTGACAGAATGCTACAAGACCAGAAGGAATGGCTCATGGCCATGCCACTTGTGAACGGGTTAGACGTCGAGAAAATCGTCGACGAACTTGAAAAGTTTCTCATAAGCGTATGTACAAACACCATCCCCATGAAAGAGAGAGAAATCAATATTCAACCATGACGGACCGAAAGCTGTCTAGCCTCGAAAGAAAAGCAAAAAGAGCAAGAGCTCAGCTACACGAAGAAGACAGAGGGGCACCTTCTAGGAAGAAAAGGCGGACGGACTATAATAAGCGGGAGAATATTAATCGTGCAATGGCAGAATATCGAGATAAGGTTTTTAAAGCAAAAATAGAAAGCTGACAGGACTTCGTTTCGAAAGAAGGCAATTAAAACGTATGGAGTTTCCCGTATAGATAGCATCTGGAGAAACCAAAGTCCAAAATGCAATAAACACTATTAACACCAGCGAGAGTACAACTGCCAACTGGAAAGAAATATCCTTAGTACTCTTAGTGGGTTTAGTACCAGATGACGATGCTAGCCAGGAATCCACGGCGCAGAAAGAAATGAGAGAGAACGTGAAGGTACCGCCGGATACACCCGACGTGGAACCCTTCACCCTTTCGAGGTTCTAGATGTGATATGGATGAACAAAGGCGGAAAGAGTCCTGGGAAAGACCGCATCGAGGTTGAAGTGCTAAAGAACACTGCTCCTATATTCTGTGTAATGACAAATATATATAATGGCTGTCTAAAGTATGGAATTTTTCCAAGAAAGTGGAAAAGAGGAATGCTCATAACAATACTAAAGGATCCCTCCAGCAAGGAGGACAAAGTGAAATCCTACAAATCGATATATCTTCTCTCAGTACTGGGAAAAATATTAGAAAGATTAGTGGTTGAAAAACTTCATCCTGTAATTTATAAGACAGATTTTTCCTCCTATGATCAATACGGCTTCCGTCCGCAAAGATCAACGAAGGATGCCATTCTCCGATTAAGGGAAATCGTAGATGAGGAGACGGAACACACGTATGTAATGGGCTCTGCTCTTGACGTTCAAGGAGCTTTTGATAATCTGTGGTGGCTGGGTCTTCTCAAAAATCTGAAGGATAGAGGCTGCTCAAACAACATCTACAGATTATTGCAAAGCTACTTTTCAGAAAGAGTTGTCTCCATAAAAACTAAGTACGACCAAGAAGAAAAGAAAGCCAGTAAGGGATGTCCGCAGGGATCAGTGCTCGAGCCCGTATGCTGGAACATCGATTTCGACAGTCCCCTAATATTATTTGAGCGTGAAGGCTACAAAGTAGTTGTCTATGTAGACGACGTACTTGTGACAACCCCTCGGCGAAGCAGAAAAGAGCTCGATGAGAAGGGAAAAAGAGTGGTTGAAATCGTTAAAAAATGGTGCAAAGAGCATAGACTAATGATCTCAGCACCAAAATCAATGATGATAATGCTCAAAGGAATACTGGATAGACGAAGGCCGCCCATAATTAAGATGGACGGAAAGTCAATGAGACTCTTCCCGAGTATAAGATACCGTGGGGTGCAAATTGGTTCTGCGCTTCGATAGCCCGAAAAGGGAAGGATTCATGGTGAAAGATTCAGCATGACGCCCCATATCAAATACTTAATGGAAGAAACAGTTAGAAGATATGTAAACTTTGTAAAAATGGCAAACGCTGATCGGGGACTTAACTTTAAGTCCTTCACACACTAATCCTCACACTAATACCTCCAGAAATGGAGATAGTAGCAAATACCAAAGGCGTAAAAGCCATGAAGGCGTCAAAGCCACAAAGGCGTAAAAGCCAAAGTACGAATCAACGCGTGTATGCAAAACGAGTGCAAATGCCGTGAATTTCCCGATGTATGAACTCTACTACCATGCAGCAAACAAAGCCGCAGAGTTTGTTGGTAGATAAACTTACAAGCGGTTTCTCTACCTCCATTGGATTGAGATATCAGGATTTTGCTTTATTCAAACAGACGATTGTTTTATCACAAAAACTACTAACCAATAATCTTAAGTTTACTAACATAACTTCTGGAATTGCAAGCTGAAGACAATTTAGGAAGTTAGCAAGAAGAAAGACAATTTAGGAAACTCAAAATGTTCGAACGCGTTAGGCTACTCACCGAATGGCTGGCGAGACATGCCCTCGGGCTATCGAAGCGCAGGACCAGTACGGTGTGCATTCACTGGTACATCGGGTTGGGATACAAGCCCCAGATAGCCCACTTTGAACGACGGCTGTCTGTTTCCTGAGTAAGGGTTGGCCTTGATGTGACAGTGGATACTGAGCATTGACAGGTGGCATGGTTACCTGGATGTCGTCCCATGAGGACGGAAGACGGCTGGTTACTAGAATCCCCGCCACGCTACCGACTTGTACGACTCCTAGCTGTGGTGTGATGCTATATGCCCCCGGTGTAAAAGAGTTTCGGTACCCGCCTTAGGGGCCTGTGATCGGGGTTAATCGATCTCCGATATACAGTCCTTGGAGCTTATGATAAAACGGCAAGGGCGGAGACCCCTCCCATGTGGGTATAATAAGCCGTATCAGAACTGTATGGGGATGGTAAGTCCCTTAGTGGCGGTCAAAACTCCCTAAAATGGAAAAGTGCCTAGCACGCGCAACAGAGCATCTTACCGTGCATAATACTGCTTATTGTAACGCCTTCAACGACGAATCACGTTGAGAAAATCCTTGTTGGCTGAGCGTGAGATGTCGCGATAAGTTGGGAAAGCTGGTGGCGTAACGCTGACGTTGTAAAATGATGGTGAGCGTAAGCCGATGACGTAACGCTGACGTTGTCCTTGCGACACTGAGTCTTGCAAAAAAACTAAAAGAGCACACAAACTGTAATGTTACCTCGTGGCGAATTTTTCTATGAGAGAGAAACGGCCAAGAAGAAGGGGCGGTAGCTACCTTCTTCTTCATGGTCAATATACTAAATTAGTCAAGCTCACTCTCTTTTGCATAAACGGGAGTGAGAGAGACAGTGAGTCACCGGTTACAGCACTAATCAGCCTTGTGTTACAGTTGTTGCGTGCAGGGCGCTGAGGAGTGCTGCCGCCACGCAGTCACTTACGGTATTCAACCGTACGCGGGAAATCATTAAAATTCAAATGAGATTTACTCTTACCGAAACAGTGTAGTATAATAATATTTTTAAAATAAAGTGCGCTGTGAAGGATTAGTAACAGCAAAAGTAATAGGTGCCCTGTGAAAAATATTCAATTGTGGCAGCAATATTAAACTTCGCTGGCAATGACAATAATTAGTGACAGCAAAATATAACTCTCGTAAAGTCCTTACCAACATGTCCCCGACGTGAGAGTTGGGCAACGTTTTTTCACTTACTATGGAAAACGGCAGACTATGCACGGCAGCATTACAGACTATTTTGTTACGTATATATTATCAACCTACTTTTAAAATATTAATATAATAGGGTTTTTTAAAAATTTATTATTACTTCCAATCCACTTCCGGTCCACTTCCAGTCCAATTAAAGTCAACTGACATTACCTTATATAGTTATAAAGATTTTATCATTTTAAAAGGAAAAACACTTAAAACTCATCCACACTGCCACTGAAGAACTCACACATGCAAATTGTAACATTTCTATACTCAACTACCAATTGTAACATTTACACACATTTTATATTTATTCTTGTAACGACTTGTAAGCGATTCATGATGAAAATGTGTAATAATTAAGATTTTATAGACAGTTAACAATATATATTATAGTTCAAATTAATTCAAATGTTGTTCACATTTATTAACGGCATTCTCAAACAACACTTGAAAATCAAGATTTATTTTTAGTACAAATTTTTGTCAAAATCAGAATTTACATAAATTATGAGAGTTACTGTTTAGGAGAAATGCATCAAATTTGCATAGTATGGAAGTTATTCAAATACATTGTTTTTTCTTGTGTACTTTCTATCGCGCATTTAATGTATAATAACTTGAAGAAGAGCAAAAATATCCAAAAATAAACAATTTTTTTTATTCTGAATAATACTTAGACATCTTTTTCAGTTCTCTTTCCAGGATAATGGTTCTGCCAAGTATTTTCAAGGCGTTATGCATACACCAAATATGGGAGAAAAAGTTGCCCAGGTATTTATATTTCATATTAATAAGTTTTTAATAATTATGAATTTTGTGACGGTGTAAATTATAGGTATTACTATATTTCAACTTCTATATTATCATTTTTTGCATTTTTAAAATAGAACCCTCAATATACTGTTGAGTCTCGTTTACAGATAATAATTATTGAAATGAATTATTTCACCTTGTGTAGATCTGTATCTACCTTCCAACTACATTCCAACTAATTCCACTACTTTCTAGTGTTAAATGTATAATGTATTGTACACAAGCGGTAAAATATAATAGGTTCACCATAAATGTTATTAATGCTTTTATTGGTTATTGTTCTTTAAGTAAATTTTCTTACCTTCTTATTATACTAGAGTGTTGGGCGCGCTATGCGCGCCTGAAAAATTTACGTTATTGCAAAAACATATATATGGAATATAAACTGAAATTAATGCCAAAATTTCAGCCAATTTAAAAACAAAAAAACTCCAAAATTTAACATCAAAATGATTCATTCAATACTTTGAAGAAAAATAGATAACATTCAAAAGAAATCACCATAAATATGTCGCAAACAATTTATTGTAATTTTTTTTTATAAAACAAAATATTCATATGTATTATGCTAGCTATCTTCCTCTCTCTATCTCTCTTTGCTATCTCATTTACATATAATTTCATTTACAAATCAATAATTAAATGATTTGAACAAATTACGTCATTTTTCTTATATTTAAAATAAGGTTTTGTGAGTAAAACGAATAATATTGGAGTGAGCTGTAATAGGGGATAACCTTAGTGGAATGGGATGCAATGGAAAGAGCTGCAGTGGAAAGTACAGTAGTAGAAAGGCCTGAAATAGGAAGTACCATAGTGGAAAGGGCTGCCATAGAAAGTATTGTAGGGGAATGAGCTCCAATGCGAAGTACCGTAGTGGAAGGAGTTGTTAAGCATGAGTGCAACGTGTGCATACAATGAATATTATTTGTTTAAATTCATAAGTTTAACAATTTAAATCATACCAAAAAAAAAATCAGAAATGTCATTTTATATTAAACACATTCATGGCACCACGTAAAGAGTCTCTAAAGATAATTTTTCACTACAATATATATACACTATATTCATTGAATTAGTAAATGAATAACTTTTCATTATAAAACTTATGAAAATTTTCAAAAATAGATTTCATATATTCTTAATCATAAAATTTCTTGAAAAACGATATTTTTAACTATATTATTCGCTCGATTTGAACCTCAATACAACTTTAATGCATTCCAAGTGTGTACTCGAGAAATTGCAAGCTATAACTGACCATGACTAAAAACATCATTTGGCAAATGAATAAGCGCATTAGAAAAAGTTGATCACTGAGCTTTATTAATAGACATCGCAAATGCTAATCGTATTGGAAATTTTCTTCTTTTGAAAGTGAAAGGATATTCATTAAGCGGAATACATTGTAATACGATTTTAAAACACTAATATCACCTGCTCTATCACCTGTTAAAATTTTACATTTTAATAAGTTATTAGTTAAATCTAAAATTCTCAATCGGGTTCCATTACATAATCCTTCATGAATACTAATATTTCTAATTAACATCACAATACAATTTACTCATAAATGCAATGATAAGTTTTGTGGATTTAGAGAATTTAAATATTCTGGTAAAATGAATTTATTAATTAATCCATTATCATCGCAATTGTCAGCTGAATCAACACTTGTATATATGCGCTCATTATCGCTATTTAATAATGCTACAATAATTTTATTGATTTCATTTACATCTACATTGTAGGCAGTTAGTATAACTGAGGAACTCATTTAATCATATAAATGATTTTTATGAAATGTCCATACATAGAACTAATACAATTGGAATCTCTTGTAATACAACGATCAGGAAAAGTAATATTATTGTCATTTAAATCAGCGTTTCCTACATCCAGAACAAATTTAGAAAAGGTATTATCTTCATCTATCGCTCTCATATTACGCGTTAATTTAAATTTATGGAATGTGTTCCACCAAATACTACTTTTAATCCATACATTAATTAATTCACTCCTCCTAAATGGCATAAAGTCGTATAAACAAATGTTTTTCTAGAGCCATCAGGATCATCAATATATAAGCATCTAGTACTGTCGGAATCAAAAACATTTGACACTATTAAAATTATATCAACGATTTCTTTCTGCTCATCATTAACCTTCTGATAGCCGGCATTTTTCCTACTGTAAAAGTGTAACTTTCTCGAAATTTTTGGCGTCATGCCGGCTGTCAGAAGGTTAAGGACGTTGTATTGCCTATTGCATATAGCTGCCAAATCAACGTATGAAAGATTATCATTATCAATGTTATTATTTACTACCACTTATGTATTATAACCTTCTGCTTTTAACATTTCACAAATAATGGAATACGCTAAATTATGAAGTCTACTGTGATCACCATGTAATCTCAGAAAATCTTCTGATAATGCATCTTTGCAATTTTCCCAGAGATCTTCTGGATATACAAGTTTACAATGTATAAGAATAGGAACAAATAACTGATGTATACTACTTGGCATCATCCAACTAACAGCTTCTTGCATAGCACGATTTCATTCTTCATCATCTTCTATAAGATCTAACACGAAGCAAGTTTCTGAAAATGTCTGATACTGAACACCATTTACCGTCATCAAATCACTAAAACTCGTTGCTCCCTTACGATGTAATAAAAGTAATCTGCGACGAAATAACTCTATTTTACTTGGACTTACTGAAAACGTACACCCGATACAATTGAAGCGAGATTTTCGTTTACACCATCTAAAAATTGCATTGCCATTTTAATTATGTTGTTTGTAAACATAATGAGCTGGAATTTCAGTATAAGTATATTGTCTTGCAGCAGGATCACTTTTATTTAATTCAAAACAAGCGAATAATGTGCTAGATCGATTTAGTGCAGCTGCTACACCTTCTTCATCATATATATCATTAATAATTACCGATTGTTGTTCAGATAAATGAACAGATCAACGAACGATGCTATGACTTTTACCTAGCAAGGGATAACTTCAACTGCGATAACATGCTTCAAACGGACGAACATATCATGTTTCTATGTAACTACGAATTTCATCATGATTAAATTAGCCTTTCTTTATTATTAGTTTCTTGTATCGTTGCATGCGCAACATTGCAATCTTTAAACACATATTTATATAAAACTTTACTGATCTTACGCTAGATACAACTTCTACATTGATGTCACAATTAAACATACGCAATAAGTCTGGACAATAAAGTACCACGAACCGGTTATCGATATTGTGATTAAAGTAATTAGTATATGTGCATGTGGTAAACCCCATTTCTGAAATTCAATAACATGTACATGTGTTGCTACATCACCAAAATACTTTTCCTTTACAGTAAGTGTCAAACATTCTTTCTTGACATGAAAAACTCTTGCGCATATATCAGGATGATCAGAAGCTTGTTAACCTGCAAACAGATTATCATGAATTTAGCCCCAATTGGGATTGTATGTCGTCGTTATGAAAAAATCAGGTTTTTCTGTACTTAGATTTAGATTTAGATTTAGATTGATTGAATCGGCCTCTGGGTATAACCCAATCTGGCACTAAATATATACATGGCACTGAATATGTACATATACGTAATATATACGTATATATTGTATATTTGAAAATGTTAATTTAGAATTTATTAAAATAATTTTTCAATTAATTTTTTAACAAAAAGAAATACTATGAAAAAAAGTGTTTCGGCTACACACTAAACTGAGAATATACGTTAACTAATTTAATATTTATGAATTGTATACATACATACATAATTTAAACAGATACAATAATTTTAAACGCGTTTAGTGAACTCAAATTGCGCGTTCAACTGGTAAAAGAGTGTGAAAGTCATTACTGCAAAGCGCCAGGAAACATTGCCATGCATACTGTGCGCCCACGTGTTTTTATTTTGGATCTGTTTAAGGATAGTTTCAACCAACTGGATATTAGGCAAGTATAAATTCACTGAATAAAAATTAAATTTCTAAAAGGCGATATTTTGAGAAAATTTCTTTTCAAGATTTGCAGCTATAATTATTGTTAGATTTAGATAGCTATTAGATGGGGCCACATCCAGATAGTTTTTCTGGGAGACTAATTATCATGAAATATGATGAAATCATCTCAAAGATGTAGGTGTACCTCTAGTTACGTTAACTCTTATGTAGTAAGCTTGCATATTTACTACTTTCTTCTCTACTAACTAAACTTACATATTTATTACTTTTTTTTCACAATCAAGCATTTTTTTATAATCAGCATTAAATTTCTCTTGTAGTAATTAAAACTTTTCTTCAGATATTTAATACATTAAAGATTTTTTATTCCTCTTTATATAATTTGCTTTCATAGTATTAAAGTACATTTTGAATTACTATTTTCCTTTAATATGTATGTTTCTTGTTATGTATCTTCATCAGCCAAGCATTCTTCTATAATTAGTATTAAATTTCTCTTGTAGTAACCAAACTTTTCTGGATAAATCCAATACATTAAAGATTATTTATTTTTCTATATATGGTTTGCTTTCATAATATTGGAATAGATTTTAAATTACTATTTTCTTCGTATTTTAGTTTCTTGTGACCTTTTGAATATTTTAATCGTAGCAGCACATCTTATTGTGTCTACTGATATATATTTCACCAAGTTTTACCCAGTTTCATAGATGTATTTAAGATGTTTAACTGATTACTATTGTCTCTATTGTTTGGTAGCTTAAGTCCGTGCGTGCTGATACAAATCAATGGTAAGTCATATATTTTCTTAAGATTAATATAACATCATTTACAATATTGTCTAAAAATGATGATTTATATCATTCAGGAAGTGGGAAAAATTTAGTAGAGAAGAAGAGATTCTTTTTAAAAATTTCGGTGATTTTTCTTTCAAGGCTTATTTCTGAACATCTAATATTTTGAACTTTGACGTTATTTTTTGGAGACTAGTTGATTTATTTTGATGGGATAAAGTACAAATTACTTTTAATACACTCATCTGTGGTATGAAGCTCTGGATGTTTAAACATTTTTGATTAAGTATATATCTTTTTTAAATCATTAAAATTTTTAAAATTAAGAACAAAAACTATATTGAGAAATTATGCTTTATTTCAAGCTCGCGCGCTCGGTGGGCATACTCACGACATTGCCGCAGATCACCTCGTGGCACCTTGATGAAACGACTAGTCCTGCACTGATTAGTACAGTCATTAAAGGACTAGCGCTTTCTCTTTTTTTCTTCCATACAGGTACAAATATATATATAAATCAATAATATTCATTGTGAATTTTACATTAGCAGCAGCATCCTCGCTCATCAACGTGACTTCGCATATGAGGCGTTTCACGTCAGACCTCCAAGCGCGGCGTGCGAGCGCCGAATCATGTTGTCTTTAGCTTGTGTTTTAAGGACTAAAATGTACCTTAAAAAAATAATGATCCAGTCATTTCGATGTATTTTTTCCTCAGCTTTCGCGTGGTGCTATTCGTTTTCCAAAATTTTCTAAATTTGACCTGCTAGATCGAAAGAGGAGGAAAATTTCATAGAAATAGACAGTTTCTCCATAGGCGTTTTTTTTATTTTTTCATGATATTGTTCAAGAAACACAAGGCGCTCAGCCAGCCGCGGCGCCTGGCTCGCGCGGCTGTGGATTTGGCGCGCGACGCCTTTTACCTATACATAAATTATTAATTATAATAACACCGAAAGGTGGCTGCCAGTGGCATTTAAATGCCCTTAAGTTATTATGTAACATCTAGTGCTTATATATGAGTGCTATTGAGCGGTAAAGTATTCGTTTTTTTGACAATTATCAAAACAACGGTTTTCATATTGTCCTATGTTACTGTGATTCATCAATCTTCTTAGTGACAAAATTAATGCGATTCTTTTTCAAATGATCTGTGTTTTTGTAGACAAATATTAGATTTTTCTTCGCAATGTGTTAATTCTTTTGGGAGGTTTAAACACCCTCAAAACTTGACAAATTTCTGGACTGCACATGGAAAAAGTGGATGCGATGGCATAGGTGCATCTTTAAAATTGGGCACAAAATTATTGTAAAGAAACAAAAATATTTTACAGTAGCAAAGATGTTTATAAAACTACTGTTTTAGAATTAAAAGCTAGATTCGATAATACCAAAGCGATTCCAGGCACTTTGAAATATCACGCTTTTATTCCAATATATATTAAGACTCTGAAACATCAAAAAACATCTTTGGCATCTGAGTATTAATTTAAAAAATAATGAAGATAAAAAATGTTAAAAAGACTTGGATATTTTTAAAAGCTCTGAAGGATAAATAGTAATGATGGTAAATCAAGCGGGCTCGGTCACGAGTTTATCAAAAATATAGTTTTTGAGATATAACATGTTTTATGTTTTTTCAAGGTCAAATTTAGAAAATTTTGGAAAACTAATAGCATCATTAGAAATCTGAGGAAAAAATACATCGAAATCATTGGGTCAATATCTTTTTAAGGTACATTTTAGTCCTTAAAACACAAACTGAAAACAACATGATTCGGCGTTCGCGCACCGCGATTGTAGGTCTGACGTGAAACGCCTCATATATAAGGATAACTCACTCACAATCAGTCACTCACAAGAATCTATCATACCGCAAAACTCACTTCGGAAAAGCTCATTGCTGAAACAGGTCAGTTTCCCTTGGAAGGGATTTACCCGTAATGTCGTTACACACACACTTAATTAATAATTCTCATTTCAATCGAAGCGTGCCTTTTGCCTTTAAGCAAACTTTAATTCTAAAATCATAATTTAATTATAATTTTTAATTATTGTAATATATTATAATAGAATAAATTGTAATATATTATACAGTTTTGTCTAAATATTGTGTCAGACTCAGATTTATTGAAAGATCTACAGCATGTCATCACTTAATTTATGCAATTCTCAAACAAACATAGTTTTTTACATAAAGAACATACCAAATGAAAAAATTTTAAAAATTAAGAGCTTTATAGCATAGGTGAATACATTACAAATCATTTGCATTTTATCCCATTAAAATCAAGACGAAGAAATAATGGACGTATAATAGTGCGTCACAATCAAAATGTAGATATTCGGTTTGTACAACGATATTGTCCAGAATAATTACGTATGTTCAATTGTCATATAAATATAGAATATAATAATTTAGGGAACTAATGATGAGAGAGTAATCAATCATGATGAAATTCGTAGTTACGTAGAGTCACGATATGTGAGTTCAGTTGAAGCATGTTATCGTATTTTGAGAAAACCTTTGTTAGCTAAAAATTACAGCAGCGTACGTTTATCTGTTTATTTACGTGAACAACAATCGATAGTAATTAAATATTTAATGATCAAAAGAGTGTTAGATGCATTAAATCGATCTCGTAGTTTATTAGCTTATTTTGAACTCAATAGGAGTGTTCGACAACTACACTGTTAGAAAACTTCCACATATATGTATATGGGCAGTTCTCAGGTGAATCGAGCGGTCAAAATTTTTTTTTTCTTTTAAAATCAACTAAATCGCTTCGTAACCATCCCATATGTTACCTTGAATTTTTTCAGATTTTTTTCACTTCTAGTTTTTTGGTGGCA
>JAWWEQ010048742.1:0-15199 GCA_035583055.1 Torymus tubicola | reverse complement strand
AAAATAAAATTCACCGTTGTATTCGTATTTTTAAATCCAACAACTTTTGTATTGGTCATTTTTTGATTCCTGGTGTCCGTTCTGAGAAAATCGACCGTCCCGGTACTTTTTGGACACCCTGTATATTCTCGGCGTGATTTGTTATTATAATAATCACGCACGAATATATGAGAAGGAGGGAATACGGAAAAAGGGTGAGGAAGGGGATAAAGAACCAGAGTTAGAGGATATAGGAGTGGGAGGGACGGGATACGTTCTCTGCGCGAGTGGTCGAACGCTCCGCCTATTAGGGGAATATCCGAGTGAGGAGGTAAGTGCGATGGAGAGCGAATATCAAGCGTCAAAGTCCTCTTTGTTGATGTTCTCCTAGCACCAGTCAGCAGAGTGGAGCGATTTGCAAACGTATTTTGGGGGTGTTGCGTTTGATAAAATTTATTATTAATAGTTACTATTGTTTTTTTATATAAATATGTGGCCCCCGCGCCACCGCCGCGGAGCCCAGCGTCACCACCGCAGAACGCGCGACAACCGCGCAAGCAGCTGGGTGTGCTAACTGCTCTTCTCGAAGAAGCTCTTCTTGTACGCGCAATGCACAGTGTAAATAATTAGTTATAAAGTGTAAATAAAGTATAATAATTCTTCGCCGCAGGCGACAATTCTTGCCTTTCATTTGTGCGGCCCTTTCCGTCCACTCCTCGTCCTTCTACCCGCACACACACACGAAGATAGGAGAGGGTGCAAGGGAACACGCACAAATATTTTAGGTCTCTGGTGTCTTCTATTCTATTGAGGCTGGTTTCTTGATTATGGATATGTAACATTTCCGAAAAAAGGCGTTTCTTGCAGTTATTTTCTACGTCTAATATACGCGTTATGGTGAGATCAAAGCTGTGTCCTGTGTCTAATACATGCTCAGATAATGCGGAAGTGGAGTAATAACTTGATAAGCCTTTTAGTAAATTTTTTAGTGTTATCTAATCATGATTATTACACGGAGAAAAATACTAGAGGAAATTTTAAAATTTATGTAGGAAAAATTACTATTTTGCTATAGTACCACTGGGACATACTCGCAATATAATAAATTTTATTATTTCAATTAGGAATTTTTACTATTTTAGAAAGTAAATTTAAAATTCATTATTTAAAAAAATATTTTTCGTGATCTATCTTACCGACTCTATTTGAAACATACATATTAAACTAAATTAAATAAGAAATAATAATATATATATTTTTGGAAAAAACAAGAGCCCGGTGTGGGAATCGAACCCCAGCCCGCTGATTCGGAAGTCGCAGTCTTTTTTTTCAAATTGTTCTTTATTTACCAAATTAAATATACATGTGCTGGAGAATTGAACAATATAAACCAGATTTTGACAATAGTAAATACAGAATAGTAATGAGTTGATTACGCTTGCTGATTTGACATAATAAAGTTGGGTAGAAGAATTTTTTTATTTTTTTTTTATTTTTTTATTTATTTATTTTTTTTATTAAGTTACCCTAAGTGGTTGTGCGGTTAATAATCTGATAAGTGTACAATCTAGAAAGTATGGCATTATAAAACTAGATGTTCGCATGGAAGCCGCAGCGTATACGGTGTTTCGACTAGTCTACATATGTTACAGCTTATCCAGTCCCATAACAACAACATTGCACTAAATATGTTATTGGCAATGTTTATTTCGGAAATGAAGCACTGCATTAGTTTTTGTATAAGGAAGTAGTTGTAAAAACATATAATTTATAACATCCTTATCAGTTTTGAAGAGAAGAAAATGATAAATACAGCATTTGTCAGGTTATGTCGGCTTACTGTCACGTGAACCCCCTAAAAAATATTCCTATCGAAAATAGAAAATTTAAAAACAAATGTGGACTTTTTATTATAAATGTAGGAAAATTTATTTAAAAAGTAGGAAATTTTGGGGTATTCCGAGTATGTCCCAGTGCTACTATAGGAAATAGTAATTTTTCTTATATAAATTTTAAAATTTACTCTAGGCTCTCTCTCCGTGTAGTCTAAATCTGAAAAAATTCTCACGAAGTATTTCTTTTTTCGCAACTTGCAATTTTATTATTGAGTTCATTTTATTTATCTGATATTCAGCTGATTAAACTTTTGGTCAAAGACGAGATAAAAATTAATTCTTCTTCAATAAGTATCTGCGAGTACCTATTTGAGGGTAGGTGATATGCATATGCTCTTTATAAGGGGAAGTTTTTAGACAAAATTAGACGGAGAAGCGTTACATGTAAAAACATTTTTACATATGAGACGACTCAGTCAATTAACAAATTTATTTATTTAATTTCTTAATTTATTTATAATTAATTATTGTATTTAAAAGAGTAGCATTTATGAATTATCCATAGGAATTTTTATTATGACGATTTTACAAATAATACAAGATTTTATGAATTAAATTATAGTTACAGAAAATGTGTACTTAATTTTTTAAATATAATAATAAATAATAAATAAAATAGTTATAAATAAATAAATTTGCTAATTTACGAAAATGGTTTACGTAACGAAAAGTTCGAATTTGGCACGTAAACATTTACGTAAATAAATTACGTATTTATTTTTAATAGGGTTCTTTACTGGAAGTTTATCACATTAATATGAAAACCTTAAAAAGTTAAATCATATATTTATATATTTATAAAGAGTTATTTGAAAAATTTGATTTTTGATAAATTTTGGTTAAACATCAACATTTGAAATTTTTTATCTCAAAAGTGTTTGATTGATCAATATCCAATATATCTTCATGAACCAATAATAAATTGCATGTCAAGGACAATATTTTTCAGTTTTTTTTTTCTTGTTTTTATTAAAACAATTAACATAGCGTAAAAATACTTTCATAACCATGTCAAAGTTATGCAACTTGTATTCCTAATGTTCTTAATTAACATTAAATAATATGAAGCAGTGCTTATAACATTGTTGTATTAGGACCATAACTATGAATAAATGAAAATTTCATCTTTTTAAATATTAATTTATGTTCTCTTATTTATGTATTATTTTAGTTTCTTGTAGTAGCGAATTAATTTCACAAACTTTTTTCCAAACATAACAAAAATTATTCACTTGTAAACATTTTATTTCTGACTTGATTGAATCTCCACTGTGATTATTATTCAATACACAATTATATTCTAATTATATTAGAGAGAAAATTAACTTTATATCACTTAAAATATTATCCAATAAATATTTGACTATACACAATTTTAATGTTGACTTCGATTCACTAAATTTGTAATTAAACTGCTGTACTACTCACTATAATTATTATCTTATTTTTCATTGTAAAGAATGGTTCGAATGCATTTTCAATCTATCAGTTGAAACTTTTTTTATATATTCTTGATTCTTGCTAATATAGATATAAATTATATTGTTTTCCAATACTAAGGTTATTTTATTAATGATTAAAAAGTTTTTCCTCCGTACATCTTTTATCACCGAGAACTGTCTTGATGACCATAACCTGTAAAAAAAATACACACAATGTATCATTTCTATACATTAAAACTTATTTTCTAGAAATCTTATAAAAAATCACTTATCTAATAGCAACAATCACTCCTTGAATTTATTTTCTACTGTTTCTATAT
Source organism: Torymus tubicola (assembly GCA_035583055.1). Lineage (NCBI taxonomy): Eukaryota > Metazoa > Arthropoda > Insecta > Hymenoptera > Torymidae > Torymus > Torymus tubicola. Next base: position 11,563 of record JAWWEQ010048742.1, on the reverse strand, counting down.
CTTTATTTCTTGAAAACATTAGTATGCACTTAAACTGGATATATATAAATACTAATTGACTACTTAAAATTATTCATAGTAAATATATCTAGATATTCTTGTCTAAAGAGTATGTATGAAGCTAGCCTAAAAGTACATGATACATAAGTGTATTTTATTTCTTGCAACTTATTAATTTTTGTATATGCTTTAGATAAGCCTAAGCCCTAGTAAAGAAATATAAAAAAAAGTATGTAATAAATATGATATTAAAATAATTCCCAGAATTAGCAGTCTAAATAAAAAATTGTGTTAATTTTGAAATATATGTGCTTAAATAATTTAGATTTTTTTTTATATTTTAAAAGTTCATCATAATTTCATTGAATTTATATGTTTTCTATGTATACACGTATATGCAATTATTATAATAAATATAGTGCAAATATTTATCTTGCAAAAATTAGAAAATATATTCATTAAATTGTAAATATATGTAAAAAATTTTATGTAATATTAACCGATATAATTTAATTTGATGTATGTATGTTTATCAATTTTTTTTAATAAATGTAATCATATAAGTATTTTCCAAAAATCTATAAATTTTATATATTTCATTATAGTAAAATTAAATACCTCAGAGTATAATAGGTATATGAGGCTTTGGTTTCTCACAATAACCCTTACTTTTTTTTCCAATTTTCTTTTCTGTTCTCAGATTACTGCTGTTGTTAGTATTAATTTTTCGATTCTTAAAAATCATTAGTTTTTATGTATCATTAAGTTTAATAAACATTTCCATGCTTCACATTAATCATTGACAGATACCTAAAAATTTATTTCTTGTATTTGTTTTGTTTTTTATTAAAGTAATGTTTAAAATATTATATAAGTTCGATGCCTTACATAAATGGTCGTCATCTAATCTCGTTTATCACTATTATCAGTTTGTTGGAATTACTACTGCTTTTAATATTAAATTTGTATGATTATAGAGGATGCTATTATATGATACTCTACACTTGTATTTTAAATAGTTTATTTTACCTTCAACAAATGGATCAGTTACTAACAGTGCTTGCAATATTAGATAAAACTTTTGAATCACTCTATTAGGTACTGTACTTCATAATAATTGCTTAATTCTTTAATAATAATTATTTGTGTTATGAAATAAAATAACATCAAACCATTACTGGAAACTTTTAATATTTTTTAATGATAATACTCCAGTAATTTACATTCAAATCTGCTTTAGTTGATTTTCAGCAGGACATCTAAAATAATTGAAAAATTATACTTTGACTGTATTTCATCTTGGATCTTACTTTATTTACATATTATTCTTATTAAGGCTATTATTACTTTTACAACAGATTCCTTGTCCACAATAAAACATGTACAAATAAATGCAATTAATTTTTTTTGTAACACTGCTGTATGCATTCAAAATAATCCCAAGATTACCAAGATAATTACTAAAACAAACACTTATGAAAACTACAATTATGTCTTCAGTTACATGTTCCTTCTTACATAGAGTATATTTATAAATTTTCAAATAAATTATACAATTGTCAAGAGTTGTTATGTACATCTATCAAGCTCTGCGTGATCGTCTGGTCTTTCTTTCTCATAAATCCATGTGTGTATTTATCGTTAGCAATGTTTTGCCTGTCCATATAGATATCGTCTTTTTCAGACCCTTTAAGACCACATTAAATTCGTATATGCAGAAACTTTCACAAGTGAAAGCATTATGATGAATACTACACATGACAGCGTGGACACTCAAAAGAAAACCGGGGTAAATTATTTTAGGGTAAGTATTTGTCGGGGCGACTAAGAAGTGAACAAGTAACAAAGACAGAATCGAGGTACATACACATAAACTCGTTGGCATGTGCATCGTACAGCAAGCGCGTTCATTGCTAAGACAGAGAGCAAGCAAGCTGCCGTATGAAATTGAAGTATAGGAAGGATAGCAGCAGTTCGCGCCGACGCAAGAATTTCTGGCACACTATTGGTCAGTGGTGATGTCATGCAGTCGCCCCTACGTCTGTGATATCGTCTGCGGGCTTTTCCGTTTCTGCAGTTCACACCAACTACTCGCGCGAGCGCCGACGGTTAGCAATGCTTATTGCTAACAAATAGCGCAAGTATTCGCGTACGCGCCTTTACATTTTTGCCGATGACTATTTACACATCGAACCGTATTGTGTGCCTATACAGATAATGAGTCTGTATAGCTTCTGCGCTCTCGCCGCACACGGCTGAGTGCCAGCAGCCCTACTATATACGCAGTATAGCAGATATCTCAGTGCTCATGCAACGTCCTTCAACTTTTCAGAGGTGAGTCACCAGCTACTTGGCAGACGTACGACAGTATAGCCACATTTTTCTTATAAGCATTCGTTTGATAGAGTGCACGATACTTGCCTACGCGAGAGATCGAGAAAACGTATTAACAGATGGTAGTCAGGTGTTTTACTACTATCAAGTACTAAGTTAACATATTCAAGCATAGCATCACATTATCACTTTGAAAAAATTTTCCACGGTTTTCTCTCAATGATTTTTCAGACCATTGATACGGGGTTTGGTTAGGTAAGCGTGAACTGTGTTGACAAACCTGGGGTATATGCGTGGTTAATACCGACAGCAGTAGCGTCTTTCATCAAGCTCCGTATGCGACCTTTGTTTTTGTTTTTGCACAGCAGCGTGGAGGCAGTACTTTGTAATAATATGATCGCCTTATAGCGAAAACTTTTCGCTATATTTTATATAATAATTGGTAAAATGTTGACATGTAACTTAAGCTGATTTTAGAAGTATAAAACACCTACTAAGGAAAAAATATGAAGATGATTTTAGTAATATAACGTTTTTTCAATATTTATTTGAGAATATGAAATTTTAAATAATAAATATGTCTTGTGCGACAAATATACTAAATGAACTAACGCACATTGAATGAGTTATAATGAGAAAGAAGAACCTAAGTGAATTCATTCTTTCATCCGTTTTCTTTTATGAGCAATCGTGTTCATGAGATATACGTACGTGTGTACATCGAACAGTATTATGTGCAGTACTCAGAACGTTAAGGTTTTATATATATATGTAGAATTCTACGGAAACTTTTCCTTAAACTGGTTGAAAAAATGAAAAAAAAATGTGGAGACACGCTTCTGATCTAATTATTTTCTTGTTCTATGGGTCATACAAAGACGACAAGCATTTTAAATCAAAGTAAACGGCCTTGTGACACCCTTTTATCGCCAATTCAACTTTTCTTATAAAAAAAGTTTTTTCGAAATGCAGGAAATTTTTAAGATTTTTACTGTTGCGTCATTTTTTACGATTTTTAAAGTTTCCGTAGAATTTCACATATCTTCAGGGCCGCGGATTGACCAATGTGCGCCCGTGTGCAATCAAGAATTTACCGCTCCTTGTCCTAATATTGAATCTTTTTTTATTTTTTCTCAAATTATGCATTAATTACGATGAGTTAGTAGGATTCATAAATAAAAAATAATTATTTAAATAAATAAATTTAATAAAATTTATAAATAAATAAATCAAATTAAAAATTTATTACAAAAATGATATTTTTCATGCTTATATATTCGCAAATTCTGGAATTACTTGACTCATATATCTAATTGATCTAAAATTTCGTGCTCTATGGCAACAATGGATAAATTAGTCAGCCTTTCTTGAGTGGTTGTTGACCTCCCACGTGAAAATATCATATGAAATCTCATATGAGAATTTCAGACATAAGTTTTCATATATGATGTCAAATAAGATCACATATTTAATAAAATTGCAGATGAGATCTCATATGAGGTCTTATATGAGATCTGGTGTCTGAAATTCTCGTATGAGATCTCATTTGATATTTTCACAAGGGCTTAAAAAATTTTTTACAATTTTTAATTTAGAAAAAGACCGTTCTCCAGATGCGACAGATACCAGCAATGTTAACAAGATTCTTAACACTATTGCTGTCAATATGCACTTAACACTTGCAAATGTTGATAATAAATTATTTGAATGCACGTATATTGTAAAATGTTACGTGGCTCTTTTGATTTTAAAGAAAAATGCAGTTTCAATGCACGAAGTTCATTAAATAAATCGAGATCGTGTTAATAATTCTTCATCAGAGTGATTAAATATATCAATAAAAAATCTAAGTACATCTTCATACATCTGCAAATCTTCAAATCTTCTATTTTACACGGAGAGAAACAATGTAATAAATATAAATATAATTTGTAATAAAAATTACTATATTGTATAGGAAAAGTGCGACTTATTCAAATTATGGAGAGTTTTATTATTATTATAACAAATATTACTATAAGCATAATAATATTGGCAACATTGCTTAAGAAATAAAACTATATCTCTCATAGTAAAAATTATACTATAGTAAAAATTTTTATATTATGTAATAATATTTGACGTGTAAGATTGGAATTAATATTATTCAATTAACAAATTTTATTATCATTAAATTTGTATATAATAATATAAAGACATACATTACATTAAGTTAGTAAATTATTTTCAATAAATTAATTAATAAATATAAGTTTCGCATATGCATTTTTAATCTGCAGAATAAAATATATTTTTTCTGATTCGTACATTAAAAATAAGGTTAATGATTGTTTATTTTATGGCGTGAATCTGCAATACCGGCAGCGCAGGTTATAACAGGATAATAGTTCGTGTTTGACAGTGCGTTGATAGTCTTGCGGTTAGCACACTCGACTGTCGTCCGGACGACTCGAGTTCGAATCCCGGTCAGTGCGTTTTTTTCGGAAGCGGCCAAAATAATATATAAGTGTTAGGGTTAATAGTTAGTATAGATATAGAAAAAAATGCAAACATACAACAATACATAAAAAACATGTACATCCCTTGCTCCCAATATTTTTCGACTATTCAATGAAAAATAAGAACAGCAAACCGGACTGCTACAAGCACATGAGGAAGCCTGCTCTTTGATTCACTTGATTCTACTCTTCATCTTTGATTTGTGCCTTATAATCTAAAAATATTGATTACAAATATTGCATACATTATTCAGGTATTTTTTCCGTACAATGCGATTGTGTCATAAGCTTTGCTGCAACAAACTTTGGTAAGACCATAGTCGTAAAAACAACTAATGATAAAGGATTTTTTGGTTTTATTGCCTTATTTTATAATTCGACGGTAAAAAATTATTTTACTTTCTAGTAATATGTTTCTAGTAAATTCATATTCATAACTAATTCATACCATAACAAGTAATTTTTTTATAATGCATAACTTTTTCCATGAATTATTATCACATATTTGTCATTTGTTAACTATTTAGGGCCTCAATATTGATTGCTGGCTTATTAATTACATTTGAAATAATACAATTTTTTTATTTTTTGAGGTCTTGATTGATATTTTATTTTCATATTGGTTATTATGAAATGAAAAAGAGTAATTACAAATATATATATGGCCAAGTATCTGTCAAATCGAGAGATCAAAAAATAGATTTTCTTGAAACTTTGGGAAAACGTTTAATTTAATGTACCGAGTGCATTTTTCACAATAAAAACAAAATACTTTTTTTTTGTAAAATTCATGGAGATATCTTTTTATTGTACGAAGTATCTGTATAAATTCCAGAATGGGCCGCGATGATTTTATAACCTAAAAAAATTCATTTAGTTTTTGATTTTTACAAAAATGTCTTATACAGGTCTGAAAAAATATAATTAAATTATACCAAAAATTACGAGAAAAAAGTCTATGTACTATATATCGAAATTTTGCTTTCTTTTTGAGATAACAATTAATGAAAATGCAAAAAATTAATAATTATTTAAGAATATTTTACAAAAAAGAATAATTTGTTTTTATCGTGATAAATGCGCTCAAATTAAACGTTTTCTTGTGAACAGTTTCAAGAACATCTATTTTTTGACTTCTCGATTTGACAGAGATTGACTTGGCCAATGTATTTATTTCTTTTTTTCTAATATATATATATATATATATAAAATATTTATCACAAGGATTTCTTTTTCATTTCATAATAACCAATATGAAAATAAAATATCAATCAAAATCTCAAAAAATAAAAAATTGTATTATTTCAAATTTAATTAATAAGCCAGCAATTAACATTAGGGCCTTAAAAAGTTAAAAAATGACAAATATGTGATAATAATTCGTAGAAAAAGTTATGCATTATTAACAAATTACTTGTTATGGTATGAATTAGTTACGAATATGAATACATATTACTAGAAAGAAAAATAATTTTTTACCGTCCAATTATAAAATCCAAAAATAAGGCAATAATACCAAAAAATCCTTTATCATTAGTTGTTTTTACGACTATGGTCTTACCAAAGTTTGTTGCAGCAAAGCTTATGACACAATCGAATTGTACAGAAAAAATACCTGAATAATGTATGCTATTTTTTTATTGCGGTTCCAAGTAAATGTAAAATAGTAATGTCTTCTCCTAAATAGTGAATAACATGATTTTTGCTATGTTTTGCACATTCAATTCTACGAAGATGTTACCCCAGGACTTTATCAACAGATGCTATCATTTCAATTACTTTTAGAAAATTATCATTGTTATGCTCGTATAATGTTCTAGACGTACTCCGAAAGGCTAGACATTGACGCGATAAAAACTTTATAATGGCAATAACTCTTTGTATAACATCATACCAATGTTTTTTTCTGATCCTATAAATCTTAATTGCATCTGATTGACTGTAGTATTTATTTTCAGCGTGTTATTCAAATTGATCCATAATTTAACATTTTCAGACTTAATGCTTCAGACAGATGTTGCTAATCGGGAAATCCATCAATACCAGAAAATGTAGTAGGAGATTTACTAAAAATTTTACAACAAAAACAATACACCGCGTTTTTAGAAATAGAGTAAAGAAGCCAGTCTCTATTTATTTTCTCGCCATTAGGGAGGTGCTGATAATAATTGCGTAAAAATTTTCTCCCGTCTTTATTTTTAGGAAAGAAGTGATTACGTATCTGTGCGGAACCACGCGTTACTAACGTATTAGCTAAATCGCTATTAATTCTTTCAGGCTACAAAGCCGAATCGTCGGATAAAATATTATGGTTAGCTAATGGTGGTTCTTATAATGGATCTTCAGTATCTTCTAGGTAGATACCTTTAGGGGAAACACTGCACACCGCTGCTGTCTGTATCTCAGAGCTTTTCTCACGTATGATCATAGACTCCATAGCTCAAGTGCTCGATGATTCTCGAAAAGCATCGCCAGTTTTTTCTCTATCTTGATGTTCTTCCTTATTGAAATACTTTATCAGTGATCCGGCTAATTTGTTATCTTCAAACTTTTTCATTCTTTTTTTATTTCGAAATTGAGAGCCAGACGACTTTTTACATTTTTGGGATTCCTGAAATATTTATATTAATAAATGTGGGGAAACTAGCAATTGAAGTAAAATATGCTTAAGAAAATTTTAATTAAACGACCAACTTTTTTGAATTATCCTCCACAGGACAGTACCTACTATATCTATTATTTATATTAATAGAAAAATGTATTAGAAAAATATTTTAATATAAGAGTATTCGCCATACTAATAAAATAATTGTTAACGTATCTTGTGTATATAAAAATATATTTTTATGATTTCTTTAAATAAAAAAAAGTACAAAGAATTCAAAGAACCGCATAAGTACATTTTCAGTATCGCATGCGTTCCTGTATCGCCGAGGCGGTCGTCCTTCCAATAAAGATTGAACATTATACTTAAAAATTTTCGTTTGCGTTTTGCCGTGCGTATTTTGTTTTGGTGTACGCGAGAGAGAGAGAGAGAGAGAGAGAGAGAGAGAGAGAGAGAGAGAGAGAAAGAGCGGAATTCGCGAAAAAGAAGCGCGTGACGGCGCAAGCCGTAGATGCGAGCCTCTGTTGTATTTGATTTTCTGTAGTATATACTGTCTCTCTCTGCCGACATAATCTGACAAAAGATTTATTTATCATTTTCTTCTCTTCGAAACTGATCAGGATATTATGAATTATATGTTTTTACAACTACCTTTTTTATACAAAAACTCAAACAGTGTATCATTTTCAAAATAAACATCGTCAATAACATATTTAGTGTAATGTTATTGTTATGGGACGGGATAAGCTGTAACGTATGTTAACGAGTCATAACACCGTAGGTCCAAGGACGCGTTGACGCAGCGGTAAGAGTGCGGCTTCCGGATCATCGAGCTGGCCCCTCAGTTGGAGTTCAATTCTACACGGGGTCTCTCGTTTTTTTTTTCAAAAATAAATATATTATTTCTTATTTAATTTAACTTAATATGTATGTTTAAAATAGCGTCGGTAAGGTCGATCACCAAAAATATTTTTTTAAATTAAGTATGAATGTTCAGATTACTTTCTAAAATAGTGAAAATTCCTGACTGAAATTATAAAATTTTCAAATAAGCATATTAGACGTAGAATTAATTATCCTTTCAAAAACTTTTTGTTATATTTAAAAAGAAAATGTAACCGCGAAAGACTATATGTGATTTTTTCACAAAAAGAAAACATAAATTTTTCAACTTCCTTTTTTTATTTCGTTTTTCACATCAAAATCATTTCGAAATTCCTGTTTGGAGTTAGGAAAATTCGTCCTTGAAACTGGAACTTGAAGATGTGCATATTAAGATTTTGAAAAATTATTTATGGAAGTGTTAAGAAAAAGTGTAATTACGGAAGTGAAAAAAAGATGTCCTACCAGAAGGGCAAGGGATTTAGAAAAGGCAGGGCGACCGTGGACGTCATTTACATAGTGGATCACATAATACAAATGGCTAAAGGAAACAAAGAAAAATTCTATGCTTTGTTCATCGGCCTGAAGGCGACCTTGGAAACAGTTGATAGGGAAATCTTGTGGGAAATTATGAGAAAGGCTCAGATAAGCAACATCTAATAGAAATAATTAATGAGCTTTATCACGAAAACAAAGTTAGAGTAAAAGCAGAGGACGAATTATCAAATGAATGTTGAACAGAGAAGAGTTTAAGGTAAGGGTGGTGGTTGAATCCGATATTGTTTTGTTTGGATAAAGCGGCATTAGATCAGGAACTAAACAAAAGGAATATAGGAAAAGTTATGGTTAAACACGAGAGAGTTGGGACTTTGGCCTACGTTGATGACATCGTCTTGTTAGCAAAAAATAATGTAGCACTTAAAGGACATGATGGTCACATTGAAGAGATTGTTGAAGAAAATAAATATTATCTCAAGATGTTAAAAAAGGAAAGGTATTGATTTTTAACAAACCGAGGAATAGTAAGAAAGAAAGGTGGCCAGAGGAGGGGAAGGAAATACAAAAAGTAAAAATTTTGTATAGCTGAATTATAAAGTAAGAGAAACAGCGGTTAGAAAGGCTTGGATTTTAGGCGGGAGACTACTTAAAAGGAGATTTTAAAAGAAGAAAAATGTTATGTAGTTATTTAGTGAAAAGTGTCACGGTCTTTCTAGAGGAGATATGGGGATGGAGTGAAAGAAAAAAGCTGGAGAAGGTTCATGCAGATTATTTGAAATGAATACTACAGTTATATTTTTATACTCCAAGATACTTGATCTATAAGGAAACAAATTCGAGCAAACTTAGGATAGAATGGAGTAGCAAAGCAGTATTAGTTTATACACTGTATAGATTGCATTTTAGTTTTAATTCAAGATTTCACATAATTAAAGTAGTTAAATAGTCTAAATAGTGTCACCACTCATAATAACTGTACGGAGGGTTTATTGGAGTTTTAAAATAGTACATTACTTGCTGCTCTCGGGCGACAAACGCGACTCGTGCGTGAATCACCTGCTTTGCGCACTAGTTGCGTATACTATTTTTTCACTGAAGTGCGCAAACCTATTAAAATAATAATACATAAAAATAAATAATATGAAATGAAGCGCGAGTTGAAAGACGAGCAAGTAAATATAAAAAAGGTGAAAAAGGAAAAAAAGGTAATAAAAGTATTCTTTAACTTAAAAAAACTGTGTTAATCAATTAACAAATCGATTTAAACAAATTTTTTGCGCACGCTTCCTCAAGAGTGTGTAAATCTAGTGCTTTGCGTACGGAAAACAGGTATGAAAAGCCGTGTTTTGCGCACGCTGTGTTAAAATAGTACTTTTCGACACTGGTGCGGAAGGTGATGATTAACTTCATGTGACGTTTTTCGCACGAGCGAAGCGAGTGAGAAAAGTCACATAAAGTAAGTAATCACTTCCGTACTCGTGTCGAACAATATTTTATACCACGAGCGCCGAAAAATCATACCGAAGTTGTGATTTTAAAGTTAGAGTGGTATAAAAATACTTTACACGTGTACATAGACAGTTGTGTCTCTGAAAGGTTTCAATAAGTTCTTCTAAGAGTCAATATTAGTTAGTACACTGTTTAGATTGCATTTTAGTTTTAATTCAAGATTTCACATAATTAATGTAGTTTTGTGTCTCTGAAAGGTTTCAATAAATCTTTCGAAGAGTTAATATTAGTTTATATACTGTTTAGATTGTATTTTAGTTTTAATTCAAGATTTTACATAATTAAAGTAGTTTATTTATTCTTTATATTTTAAAGAATATGTTGAGACTATTTGGAGTATTTCTGAAATTCATATCATTAAATTAAGAATTTCAAAAAGAGTCCAAATAGTGTCAACACTCATATTATAACTTATTTCTTACTTATTCATATTAATATTAATATTTTATACCACTCTAACCTCATAATCAAACAGTTATATATCTATATATATATATATATATCTTTTCTTTGCCATGGTAACGACAGGGTTGCCACGTTTCTATCCTCTTACCAATGACCTACGTAATTTTTTGTTACATTTTCTCTAATAACTTTTTTAATATCCCATGAATTATGATTATTTTTGGAGAAATTTGTTCTTAAGAAACAAAAGATTTTATATGACCTTTTCTAAAAAGTGTATCACCGTTATTTCTTCACAATTTTTTAAATCGAAGTGAAGTTTTCTTCGTTGAAAGACTAATTGCCATAAGAATACATGTTAATTTTAAATCGATATAACTTTTTAAAAAAACTCATGAATGGATTTGAAATTTGGAAGGTAGCTTTATAATAATAATAGATATCTATAAAAAAAATTCAACTTGCTATCACCGTTTAAGTGAATAGCCTATACATCCTTAATCTGATAGGCTCATTAAAATTATTCTAAAGATACATGTTAGCCCGTGCCACGGAGGCAGAAACACCTCATGTATAAATTGCAAAAATTGTGGCTTTAATACTCTTTCAATCGACAATAATATTTCTTGACTTACTCGTATCAGGCGAACGGCACACAGTGGGGTATTTTGCCTTTTTTTTCAAAATCAAATATCTTTGCAACCAAAAGGGCTACAAGAACGCTCAAGGTCGCATTTGAAAGCTAAAGCAATGTTGATTACAGGAAAATTACCGAGAAATTAACCATAACCTTTTTTGACCTTGAAATAGTGTTTCAAAACACGAATAATCT
>JAWWEQ010048741.1:0-15200 GCA_035583055.1 Torymus tubicola | reverse complement strand
AATTTGGATTCAGCAGACAGAAATACGTAAGAAAAGCTTTGGTGGAGCCGTGGACATCCATCGGCCACGGGAACCCCCCTGGCGCCTAGACAACTCTCGCGTCACCGCTACCACACTCGCTCACGCGCGCGCGCTCGCACATAAGACACACGCGCACACCCCCAACGCTTCGTCACGCACATCCCTAGTTTGCGCTCCAACATTAACCATACAAACTGCGTTGAGATTCAAAAAATAATTAAAGATCTAAAAAATAAAAATGGTCGAGTTGATAAAATACACGCAACTGTACTTAAGTCAATTTCTATACATATTGCTGATGCACTTGCAAATATTTTTAACAAATGTATAGAAAAATCATTTCGGCCTGAAACCCTAAAATTTACGGAAGTTGTGCCTATATATACAAAGCAGAGACAAATTTAGAAAGTAGTAATTACAGACCAATATCTTTAATATCAAATATTGCAAAAATTTTTGAAAAAATAATACACAGCAGAATACTAAATTTTATTTATGAAAGTAAAATATTAAGTGATAAACAAATTGGGTTTCTTAAAAATATAGGCACAAAGCTACATTACTAAAAGAATTTACGAAAACCTAGATAAGAGTAACCCAATAGCAATTGCATTCCTAGATCTTCAAAGGCTTTTGATACAGTGAATTACAAAATATTGTTGGATAAGTTATATGCATATGGTATAAGAGGTAATCCACATAAACTACTAGAAAGTTACCTAACAAATAGAAAACAGATAGTTAGAATAGGCCAACATAAAAGTGAACCCAAAATAATAAATACCGGAGTTCCACAAGGAACGATATTAGGACCATCACTTTTTATTCTGTATGTAAATGATTTATTAATTAAAATGCTTGAAAACTAAACTATATCATATGAAGATAACACAGCAACAATCTCAACAGGGAAAACATGATCAAAAGTAAAAGCAACACTGAATCAATACTTAAATGATGTCTCAATCTGGCTAGCACTAAATAAACTATCCCTAAATATAAATAAAACGGTATATATAACTTTTGAAAACTATTGTGATAGCGTACCTAAAAATTTAGACATAAAAATAAATAATGAAAAAATAGAAAAAGTAAAAATGTATAAATACTTAGATGTAATTTTTGATTATAATCTAAGATGGAATGAACACATAAAATATATCACACAAAAATGAAAATACCTACTTTTTGTATTTTACAAAATATCGAAATTTATGCAAATAGAAACACTTAAAAAAAATATATTATACTTTCTTTCATAGCATACTAAACTATGGAATAATAGCTTGGGGAGGTGCCTACAGAAATAAACTACAGCTAATTGAAAATTTACAAAACAGGATACTTAAAATAGTATACAAAAACACTTTTACATAAAAAATACCAATGAATATAACACAAATGTTTGCTTTTTAAAGTTTAAAATACTACTATAAAGAACTTAAGGAAATATACACAAGTTTAAAGAGTAAGACAAGAAACAAATTTATCATATTACCAAACCAATATAAAACAGTAAGTAACAAAAATAATCATATAAGGGCAATTACAGTCTTTAATCAATTGCCAAAGGAATGTAAAACAATTGATATAGATAAAAGAATTAATATTAATAAGAGAAAAGAATGGATCTCAAAAAATATCCTATAAAAGTATTTTGTTAAAGGACTGATGCCTATAGGATACAGGGAATCATGTCCAAACTATGATAAATAGCGTTAAAGCATAACACCAGCTTATTATCACTATGTTCTTCATAGAATTAAAGAGTTTATTTTTTCCTTAGTTTTAAGTTTAGTTTTGTAAGTGTTCTCTTTTGTATTCCGTACTCGCGAACAAGAAATTTATTTTCCTCTGCGGGATTACTTATGTAATGTATATTACTGTATTATGGATAAATAAATAAATAAATAAAAAGCAGTAGCTCCTGATAATTCATAGTGAAATGATTTTACAAACATTGATTATACGATTGCTATTGAAATTGATTTAAATATAATTTACCATGAAATTGTCATATTCATTCTTTAGTATTGTTTGAAAAAAAATTAAAATGATCCTTACTCTTAACATAAAAAGATTGTTTTCAAAATTTTCAGAATAATAGATATTCCCTAAATGTAGTAGGAAAATAAAAAGTAACTCCTTAAATTTCATTATTTTTAATATAATCTTAAGAATATACAAGTAAAAATCCAGCAATCTTGTATTACGATGTAATAAGATATTTCATCATCATAAAGTAGTCCTGATTAACGACGACTGCTTACTTTAGACCATCCGCCACCGCCTTCTTCATTTGTCTGACTGGGTTTCTTTTCTTCTTTAGCGGAATCATGTGGTGCAGCATCTCGTCTAAAAAATTAGAAAAATGTTTCTTTTAACATCAATCTTACACAATTAAATAGAATACAAAATCGCCATAATAGCATAAATTTAACGTTTTCTATTTTCGTGTATTTTTCTAAATTTACACGAATTTTAGGATTTTTTTGATTATTTTACATTGTTACCGGTAATATAGCTTTGTATACTTTCATTTTCCTATATACCCTTTCATACATTAAATTACAGTTTTCTATACTCTTATAACTCAACCAATCATACCAACAGCTAATGGTATCTTCTGTACCAAACTATAAAAAAATGTATAGGGAACAAAACGAGCTCGTTGACGAGGCTCTTGTTGGCATACAGATTGTATGAGTATTTCTATCATCATTCTTCATACAATTCGGCTTATCAACAATAGCCTCGTATAGATTTTCGAAGAGGTCTCTCTTACACCCAGCATCTTTTCGTTTACATTCTCTGTTTAGTATAAAAAACGACTGTAAAAATTGAAAAAAGTAATCCTCTTACCTGTCATTATCCCGTGCAGCGTCCTTAGTGTCCTTGGCGGGTTCGGCTGGTGCTGCCGACCTCGCGTTACGCCAGTTTTCCATTGACGGCCGGGATTCTCGCTCTCCGTAGAAGTCACGGCGTTCAGGCATGCGCTCGCGGTCCTCCCTGGGTTCGCGACGGAAATCAGGTCGACGCACGTCGCGTTCACCTCGGTTATCCTCACGTTGCCACCGGTCCGATCCAGCGTTCTGAAATCGATCAAATATTTGAGTAATTAAAATTCTGAAGGGTAAACTACGTTTTTAATAAAGATTTATGAAGAAGAATCAAAGAATGTTATAAGATTCTTCTGTATTTACAAAAATGTTTGTAGGTATCTTCAATTATAAATTCATAAACCATTTATTTTAATATTTGGTTAGTTTCATAAAGAATCCAGATGGAATTTAATTCAATCCGCTATTGATATTCTCACAAATGAAATGAAACAAGGATGAACCCAATACAAGCACAAATATTTCAACTTGTATCAGGATCCATCACCTTTTCGGTTTAACTATAATCTAATCAAAACAGACGTTTTAAATATTGCAGAACTATACTATTTCATGAAAACATGCATTCTCTTAGATTAAACACTAGAAACATACATTCTTTTATTTCCAATGTATTTAGATCATTTGTTCTTATTTATTTAAACTTAGATACAGTGCCTTACACTTCTAAGGAAGAGTGAGACTATATTCATAGTTTCCCTAACTGTGAAGTTTTGGATAATATTAAGTCTTTTTTTGAGAGTCATTTTACTGAAAAATAAACACTTATAATACCGAAACGCAAAAATATTAGTTGTAACGAAACTGACCCTGACGCTACAACATAGCCCCAACCTCTCCGATACTTCAAACACTTGTATATTTCTGCCATGTTTTAAACTTTTTATTTCATGAGAATAGTAACTTTTATTGCGTTCTATTATTATAGATTGCGACAATTCCATAATCTTCAGACAAGTTGGTAAACAAACAAGTTGATTCTTACCCTGATGTTGCGGCCCTTATCCTTGTCGAAGTCCCGACTACCACGATCGGCTCCGCGTTCACCACCGCGTTCGATACCACGTTCACCCGCGCGTTCACCTCCACGTTCACCGCCGCGTTCACCTCCACGCTCACCAGCGTCGCCTCGTGGCCTCCAGCGGTCCTCCTTCTCAGGTGCGTCGCGCGGCGCTGCACTGCTTCTCTCCCACTTTTCGTCCTTGCCGCCGTCCTCCTTGGCGTTACGCCACGACGAGCCGCCGGTGTTCTCGTTCATTCTCCCGGTGGCTGAAATTGGCGAAGTAAAGATGTTAGGTACAGTTGTAAGACAAGTAGATCTTGTTGAAAATGTGTAATAGTTTTAGAGTTATAATTTACAATTCTCCTGGTAGTTTCGCTAGGAGTCTGTATAATTGAGCTATCAATTTTTAATCAACCTTTTGAATAAAGTTCCATATCATTAAAATATTTTTTCATGAATAATGTTTTTCTATCTCAAAAGCAAATAGCTTCATATTTCTTGAAACTTTACGTAATTAAAGTACTGAAGATGATGTGATGTAGTGACGTTGATTATTAATTTTTCGCAAATGGACTATTCACATGATTCAACATTCAATTGTTTTGATTCGTTAAATATTGTTAAAAAAAAAATCTAATGAATGTATCATCGCTGGCATTTACAATGTTTTTTATGCACCTTGCGATTCTGAAAGGTAACAAATAACGATTTTTGAAAAATACTTTAGAATTCAAGAGGACCACTCTTAAAAAATTCTTAAATCGACAAAACAGATTAATCTCTCCGAGAAAAGTAACCCAATCAGCAATAAACTCACGTCTGTTTCTCCAGCTCATCTGCTGCACGGGTCGTTCCATACTCTTGAGCCTGTCCTCCTCCAATTTCCGCTCGATCTCGAGCTCCTTTTGCCTGATAATCTCAGCCTGTTTCTCGAGTTTGGCTAGCCTCTCTGCCTCCTTGGCATCTTCCTTGGCTTTCCTGGCCTTCTCCTCCTCTTCACGTTTGGCACGCTCTTCCTCCATGCGCTTCCTTTCCTCTTCCTGCTTAGCTCTGAGCTCTTCAAGTCTCTTCTTTTCAGCCATCTCGGCTTGCTCCTTCTCCCACTGTTCCTGCCTGTCGAGCTTACGCTGTATCTTGCGCTGCAGGAGACGCTCCGTACGCGTCTGGTTCATTGCCGTCTCGAAGTCGCGCAATTTTTCCAGGTAGACGCTCTTGCGCTCCGCGAGAATCCTCTCCAGGAACGTGTCAGCGTCCGCCTTCATACGGGCGAGACGCTCGCGCGTTGCCACGGCTTGGTTACGCTCTTCGATGGCGGTTTGGATGCGCTCCGCTTCTTGTTGGTCCCAGCGCTGCTTTGCCTGCTCCAGCTTCTCTTCCATGGCTTTCTCGAGAAGCGGAATTTCTTCGAGACGCTTGGCCCGCTCCAGGTAATCCACCTTCTTCTCTTGGGACTTGAGCTTTTGTTGGAGCTCACGACGTTCTTTTTGTAGCTCCTCCGCCTCGCGCGCAGCTATTTGCTCTGCGTCGAGTTTCTTGATTTCATCCTCGTCCAACTTTTTCAAGACCTACATAGATAATATGAAAGAATGATTAATTGATTCGCAAAAAAATTAAAGTAATGGATTTATAGAACTACTTTGAGCTAATATTAATTGACACTTTTACAATTTAGAAAGTACAAAGTATTTAATTCATTCATTATAAAACTTTTACGTCTTTAAGAGCTATGTAGATATTCATATATTAACTAATTTATATGTATCTAAAAATACTCAACATTACAAATAATTATGAACTGAAAGAATCAAATTTTTAAACTTGAAAATAGTATAGAATCATTTCGTTTTTGATATCTCAGTATATAATAATGATTCAGAAAACGATGAAAAAATAGTTGTAATTGCAACCAATCCCAACCTTCTGTCCGTGGCTAGTCTGTGAAATCTGTTGCATCTTCTCCTTTCTCGTTCTGTCCTTGATCTGTTGGATCTCGCTCTGTTGTCTCTTTCTTTCGCGTTCCTCACGCTCCTGTTCCAATCTCTTTTGCTCGGCCAGCAGCTGCTGTCTCTGGATTTCCTCCTGTCGTCTCATTTCTTCCTCCTCACGCATGAAGTTCATATGCTCGATATATTCCTTCCTCTCCTCGATGATCTTATGTCTGCCGAGGATGCGTTGGTGCTCCTTTACCTTGGTCTCATGGTAGTGGGCTACCATGGCGGCGCGCTGCTTTTCGCGCTCCTGCTTGCGCTTATTTGGATTGATGATATTGTTAGCGCGATGGAGAACTGTGGCCATGTTCACTAGCTGTGTGCGGATTTGCTCCGACGGCATGGCCTGAAGGACTGGGCCATCAGGATGGTCCTCGCGTTGGGCTTCCGAGAGATCAACACCGAAGTGAATGCAACGCTTGCCATGGTCAATACGGATCTGCATGTCATTGTAGCGTACGCAATCGACTAACAGGCGTTCCAGGTGGAAATCTGTGGTGAATTTGGCAAGCTCAATTAGTCGTACGAACTGAATGGTCTGGTATACCTGAGAAATCTGTAAAGCAAACAATAATTACCATTAGTAGTAATTAATCATGGTTGCCCAAAGTTTGTTAGCATTTAAAAGTTTAAAATTAATTATTATAAAGTCATTAAAACTTTGATAAAAAAAAATAAAATTTACCTGATGTACTAAACGAACAAGAGTAACATCCTGCAAAGCTGGAATGTACTGAAGCAGGGGACTTGATTCATCTTGTTGTAGGTTCTTAACAACAGTATCCACTCTAATACACAATTCTAAGGGATGGAATTCTACCTCTAGCCAAGAATACAAATCTTGAAGATGTGGGGATGCTAAATTCACAACATTGAGACGTACAATATCTTTAATGAGTGATGATCTTGATGGAGGTTGTAACAGACCCAAAAGAACAGCTAGCTTCTGGGCTTTTTCCTGTGGGCTCTTATCAGTTTCGATGAAACGATCAAATTCTGGATGAGCAGAGGGCAGTGGTATAGACAGAGTTGCCAAAAGAACTCTGTTGGCCATGCGCTGTAACTCCTCTGAAGACATATTTTTCTTCATGTCACGAGAAAGTTGGAAGAGCTTAAACAACGCAGCTGCATGGAATAAGTAGTTTCCAGCTTTCCAGAATACCATAGCTAATTTTTGATAATAATTGGCCATTGTTTTTGGCACTGGCATTTTCTTGGATAAATTCATGAGTCCATGAATATCCTCAATAGCTTTGTAAGCTTCTTGCCACAATTCCATGTGAATTGCAGAATCTAACTGTATCAATCTAGTTTCTAAATTTAACTGCTGTGTTTCTAACTTATTGATAGAAACATTTGACACCATCTGAGGAAGTTTGCTAATATCTTCCAAGTGTTTGCGCAATTTTTCACACAATTTGCGAAATTCCGTTTTTCGATTATATTCCAGGCAGAACTGGAAAGCCATTCTTGCAATATCATGGTATAGTGTTTCAACATGAGCATTTGTTCTCAATAATTCCAAACACTGACAGTAAGATTCCCACAGGAACTTGACCCAAGGAGTCAAAATTGTCCTATCGCTTCTGTCTTGTGCATCTTCTCCACTTACAGCAGATAATAAGATACTTTCAGGTGTGGCCAAGTTATCAAGATCATCAATGTCTATGACAGCTTGCTGACTTTGTTTCCTAGCAGCCTCTGTCTTTTCTTCTGCCATACGCAAGTAACCTCTTATTACATTTTCTAAACTGCCTACATTTACAGACTGAAACATATTTCTGTATTGAAAAAGACCTTCCTTGGCAATGTGTGATTTCTTCAATTCTACACATAGGTCCAAATACTTGAACATTATGGGTTCCAAAACAGACTCTGACCAACTGTATGTCCATTTTTTATTCCTGAATACTTCTTGTAAAGTGTCTAAAGCTCTAGCGGGTTTGCCAACTTCAATAAATTCTGTAACAAAAATATTTCACAATAAATTTTTTTACAAAAGTTTTATGAATCAACATAAATAATTTTTTCAAAATATATAATATTAACATATGTTTTCAAATCTATATATAAAATAATGAAATAACATGTTCATTCAGTGTATTTTTAAATATTTTGACACTTGATCTTTCAAAATTAAGAAGTTATACAAATTATTTTATTTGGAAAATATCAATTTGGACTATTAAAATTGAATTCAAAGATTATGTGAGAATTACAACTATAAGAAGTTTAAAGATATAAATTGATATGAATTTTTGTAAGACAACATATTTTAGCATGCTATTTTTTATTTCATATTGAAATAATTTTTATATAATACAATGAAAAAAATATATTAAAAAATTTTCACAAGTACAAAAAATTATAGTTATTAGACTTTATATAACTTATTATTTTACATAAAGTTTAATAATAGTATATTAAATTAATAGTATATTAACTATTTTTCCTCCTCCCAAAAGGGAATATGGCATTTTCGGCCTTTGGCCCGGTGGGAGGAAAAATTTATATTTTTATTTTGTATTTAATAAATCTTTTTATATATGAGTAAAATATTGAATATGCCATAGTAATAACATATATTATAAGTATTTGAAGATTGATCAAAACAAAAAATAAAGTTGTAATAACATTGCTGCTGTACTAATAAATAAACAAATATTTTTATAATTAAAATGTATTGGGACCTTTGCAGAATCAATACAACTTTGAAATGATAAAATTTTTTGCTAAAGAAACAAAATCAATTTCTTATAAAAAAATAATAAAGACCTTAATTTTAAGTAAGCTATATATATTTATTCAATTTTAATAAACTATACTACAGAGTAATAAAATCTAGAAGATTGTTTTCTATTAATATTATAAGACAACATGATATTTCTATAAACCAAGTTAGTTAACTTCTTACAAACACTTCAAAATAACTAAATATTCTAAATTAAAATAATCCACTGAATTTTCTATTAAATTTGAAGAAAATTTTCTCTTATAATATTCGAAAATATTATAATATTCGCCTATTAACTAACAAGTTAGTATTTAATAGAAATAGATCTATTATAAATATCAGAAAATCTAAAAATATTTTCATTACTGTCAAAATATTAAAACTCCTGAATAGAAAGTCAGTGTATTAAATGATTTTTGTTTCTAAATTTCTAAAAATATCCATAACTGTTTATCACAAAATGTTTCCTTATGTTATCAACATACCATCTGGCTACTTTATAAATATACCAATAATTTTTTTAAACAGTACTAACTCTTTTTTCTGTAATCAAACAAATGCAAGGATACATCGCGTCACCCTAACTCAACTCTACATTTCTTTAAATTCTGCTATCATATTCCCCGATCAAAAGTTGTACGCAAATCTGACAACATCTTGACAGATACAAAATTATCCTTTTACTTTCCAATTTTACATTATCAAAATAATCTGCACACTTCTAAATAACCCACAGATGCATTACAAAACTCCTAGACAGATCTACGGTACAAGCAGAACCCCCCAGGTGGCCTGTACGGTGCATCAGCAGATTGAGCATCAAGCCACCAGTGCCACCCTCCTGCATCGAGCCACAACCACCTAACCAAACATTCACTAAATTGCAAACCCATTAGATGAAAAAAACCCAAGTTAATCTAAAATTTTTACTCACCGTTGGCCCGCTTGAGAGCGTTTTCAGGCCGCTGACCGTACCTTGCCATTTTGAAAATGACAAACTAAAACAACCTTGAAGCGCGCTCAGTGGGGTAAGGATGCCAGGGGTACCTTTGCCGATGATCCTAAAACCTTCAGCCGACGAGTCCTGGATGTGATGGGTGGGCTGCAAAGATGGCGGGCCACGACGATATCTTTAGCCCGGGTTGCGGTCTATCAGTGTCCTGAAAAGCCGCGAAATTCGCGAACCTCGTGGCTGAGCTGGCCGACGGCACGGATTCTTACCGCACGAAAGAGAGAGAAAAACATAGATTCGCAGTAGCTGCCCGCCGGTCGCGTGGCGCGACCTGGATAGTAGCGACATCTGCGGGGTATGTGAAAGTGTGGATAACGTAGAGTCATAGATTACGTTATATAGTAAGAGGTACGTAGTCGACGTCGTATTTCTTTTTTGTTGTAAGGTAACTTGTAATTGTAGGTGGAATTAGGGAAATCGGAACAATTTAATTATTGATTTATTATTGATTTTTAGCCAATAGATATGTAAGATGCATTAACTAAGACAAGCGAAAAATTGATTAACATTAAAATAATCAATAATTTATGATTAATTTGAATTGCCATTTATTTTCAGTAGAGGTATATTCACATAATATTTTACTGAGTTAATTTGTTACCGACTGTACAAACAAATACTTTATATCAGATTTAGTGCATATATATTATATATATGAGTGATTCTCTGTCAAATCGAAAGGTCAAAAAATAGATTTCCTCGAATTAAGTTTTTGAAAACGTTCTATTTTATTTACCGGATGTTGGTGAATTTTTTCAGACTTTTTGAAATTAATGTTTTCTGGTCGACAGTGCCGGAGCCCGGAGCCCGAAAAGGAGCAACTTCGTTACGCGCAGCGGCCAGAAAGTTGGCGCTTTCTGGCCGGAGGGCAGAAAAATAGTATACAGACCATGGCCAATAAAAAAGAAAGCCTCAGATCGCATGTAATATTGTCGACCGAGCCATTTCTTATTTTACTGGCCTTGTGTCGTAATATACTATACTTGCCTTCGGAGCGCGCCCGCGCTCCTTCATTTCGAACTGTCTCATGTCAAAGTTAAGAATTTCAACAATTTTGCATATTTTTTGTCAATTTTGATTAATTATTAATTATAACTCATCAGGGAAGCATTTTTCACGATAATCATAAAAAAATTCTTTCAGTGCCATACGCTTTTACTTACGTATGTGTAAATAATGAAACATAAAATTTTAAAAAGAAAAAATTTTATCCGGGCTATATCTCTACCAAAAAATTTATAGTGATACCTTAATTTTAATTATTGTGGAAAAATGTTTGTAAGAATCCTATAATGGTTTGCAATCGAGTTTTTGAACCTAAAAAAGTTCATCTAGTTTTTGATTTTTAAAAAAAAACCTTGCACGGGTCTGAAAATAATATAGTTATAATTCTACGAAAAATGACAAAAAAGTATATGTAAGCTATTTTGAATGTCTTTCATATTTGAATTCTGTATTATAATTAATTTTTAGCTCAACAACGAAGCAAAATTTTGAAATATCTTACAAAAAGTATCTTCATGAATTTTCTTGATATAATATTTTTTATTTTCGAAATTTTATGTTTCATTTACGCATACGAAAGTGAAAGCATATACATATGGCACTAAAAGTTTTTTCATTTAATAAACTGAGAAAATTTTACAAAAAAAAACCCATTCTTATGACTATCGTGAAAAATGCTTCTCTGACGAGTTACAAATTAATCAAAATCGGCTATAAATGAAAAAAATTCTGAACTTTGACATGAAACGGTTCGAAAACATTAATTTGAAAAATTAGTTTTGTTTTGTTATTCCAACGGTAGGTACAGTGACGTGATCCACTGTGTAGGGAATCCTAAATATGTAAACAGCGATATATATATATATATATATATATATGCGCACACACACACACGTCACACACACATCATTATGAGATATCAGATACTATACGTTGCAGAAATACTTTAAGATCTAAAATTTGATCATTTAATTATTATTTATTCGATGCACATTCAACTAATCTGTCATAGAATGCAAATTCGATGTCGTGCTTGATTAGCAGTGTAATCAGATACATTTATTTTCCCATTAAACTCAGGCCATTTGATGTTTGTTAACCTTTTTTGTAGTTCAAATTTACTACAGAAAATGCGCGCGTGTGAGTAATGTATATATACGTGTATCAAGTGTCTGAGTCCCGCACGTGAAGTTTATATATAAGTGTACA
The DNA here is from genome assembly GCA_035583055.1 of Torymus tubicola. Taxonomy (NCBI): domain Eukaryota; kingdom Metazoa; phylum Arthropoda; class Insecta; order Hymenoptera; family Torymidae; genus Torymus; species Torymus tubicola. The sequence continues at coordinate 3,328 of JAWWEQ010048741.1, read as the reverse complement.
CATGCATGTAAATAATAATAATAGAATTAGTAAACAATTTTATCAAAGACTTTTTATTCGCAAATAAGTTATGGTATCTGTGATGCAACCTTATATGGTAAGACTATGAATAGCATAACCTCAAATTTATATTTCTTAATATATGCTATATATACTTATTTTCAATACCAGTAGTTTTCTAAATAATTGAAACATGTTGAAATTAATTTTCAGGATGTAGAAAGTTCAAGAAGTTATATAGATGAAATCTACTCGGCGGATCTCCAAAAATGTCTGGGAGCACTCATGTATGTTAAAGCAAAAAACTCTGATTTTTCCAACAATAACTGTTTTATAGCACCCTACATATTCTCTCATTTATTGTTTTTCACTTTTTTGTCAAACTTTTTTAACTTGGTTACAATTTAACTATCTAAAAATTTTATACTTTCTCAAACTTGATTATATTTTAAATATCTAATAATTTTATAGTATCAGTTATTCTATATTTAGAACATTACTTTTCAAAGTAATTTATAAATTATTTTAAATTTTTCTTGAAAAAAATATTCCAAGTCATTTTTATGATAAAAATAATCAAGATGAGAAAATCAAGATTGTACATATTATATATTGTATACAATATTTTTTACTTTGGATATAGACATTTTGTATAAAATTATTCTTAAGTCAATTTAAATGATCTGTAATTGTTGTTTACATAAATTGACCATGCAAAAATGCTACAAAAACAACAATATTTTGATATTTGCTATAGTATTTATCCTTTTTTAAATATGAGAATAAAGTATTTGTAGTTGTTTCATATTTCTTTAGTTGTTAAATAAAATATTAATTTTGATTATTCATTAAAAATAATCTTGATTTTTAATGGTCATTCTCTTTGAAAATAATTTCAAATTAACAAATAAATTATATATACTTAGTTTTTAAATATCCTTAACCTTTATAACCTATATCTTTCAATGTCAAAGCACCTGTTTGATCTAATATAACAGAGTTGTTTCAATGAAATTTTATTTAAATATAAAAATAAAATATTGAAATTTTGAGTTATGAAGTAAATTGAAAAATATATCAATTTTTATGTTAAATGTTTGATATTATTTCTGATGAATTATTTATTTTTTATTTTTATTAAGTTTTAAGAATTAAGCTTATTGAAATAATGACTTGACACATTTCACATATTTTTATTTTCATTTTGAATAACATTTACTTATTTTGTTATTTCAGATGCCTGAAAAATTCTGTTATTGGTAGTAATCGCCAAAAAGGATCTGTGATAGCTCAAGGTGTAGTTCCCAGACTTTTACAACTTTTATCCAACAACAATGAAGGTTCTAATGATAGGATTCGATTGGAAGCTGCAGTTACTTTAGGATCATTGGCTAAAGGAACTGATCAACATATTTTAGCTTTAATAGATTTAGGAGTTGTGACGACGCTACTTCAAGTATTACGGTCATCAGTAGTGGAATATTCAAACAATGAAAATGTGAAAGTACGAAATTTACTCGTTGAATCATGTTTAAGATGTTTACGAACAATTTTCCAACACCCATCTGCACCAGTGTCTTCAATTTTTCAAGACACAGAACTCATACCACGTCTTCTTCAATTATCAAATGTATCAATCAACTGCCAAGTTTATGTCGCAATGATATTAACTACAGCTTGCAAGGTAATAATTATAATTTTTAACATACTTCAAAGAAATAATAAAAAATATTAGCATTTGTTAATTAAGACCTAAAATATGCTTTTTAAATAAAAAGAATTCAGCTAACATATAATTATAGAAATTAATTCATTGTGTAACAAATAAAAATATCACTATAACTAAATATAAGTATTATTTTATACATAAAATATAAGTCTTCATGAATATCTTAATTTTGACTTAGGACTTAAATTTGGCAGAGTCAAAGTCAATATCAAAGAATTCATGAAGATATGATGAAAATTTAAACAAAATTTAATATTCACTTAAATTTTAGCACAATAATTTATTAATAATTCTAAATGTTTTTATTTACAAAATAGAATTATTAACTTTAATATCAAGGTTTTGAGGCTACAAAAGTTCAATGAATTCAAAATATTTTTATATTTTAAAAAATCTTGTAGTTTTAGTGATTAATAATGCATTATGAAATACAAAAATATCATTGCAAATCATTCCCTCGGATGATTACTGCTTCGAAACCCACCTGCGGGGATAATCCGCGACTTTACTCCCGTGTCGGATATAAAATTTATTCTCGATTTTACGGTGTCCACTTTATTCATTAAAAAAATGAAAATAGACAAATTTTACTTGTTGGTCTCTATTATGAGGAAAACATTAAGTAGTATATTGTTTATTAAAGGTGGAAACTCCATTTTTGAGACCGAATACTGCAAGCACATGGGGTCGAAAAATCGTCGTCGAAACTTATTGTAATTTCATTAGGGTTCATGCTTAATTCTTTGATTACATGTAGTTTTACAGCGGCGGGTGAAAAAATAGGGTTTTCCGCATACGGGCAAAAAATAACTTGATGAATTAACGTCTTCACTCGCTATTTTGTTAAGGATAAATTCGTGGTATGTAATGATTTTAATTTTTACTGCAATTAAATAAATCAAAATAAATAGACAGAAAAGGCAGTGGACCCATGCCGACGAAACGTCGGCAATAATTAATGGAATTTTCTTAAAAGGATCTTACTAAAGTCGACCACGAATTAATCTTTAAAAGAACAACTTTTTTTTACCGGTCTGTCAGAACAAAGCGTAAATGTATTACAAAAATATTTTATGTCCTGGTTTCGCAGAACTTCAGTATAATATGGTCATTATATACTGAAGTCGGAAATAAAAAAAAATTTCCGTGATTTTTAAGTTTTATGTAATAAATTGATCATCTTATATTATTTGAAATTTAAGAAAAAATTTGCTTGAATAAATTATGTTAAATGGTATTGACTACCTAAATGACTAAACTTCATAGATGTAATATAACTACATTGTTTGATAATTTAGGTTAAAGAATAGTAGTAAAAAAAATACTTAAATAAAATACTAACCCCTTAAAGTTAAGATCATGTAAATATTACCCAGATGAACAAAAAAAAAATCTATTAAATTTAATTTGCTCTTATTCACGTATAAATCTTCTGTCACCATTTAAACAAGAATTTAACAAATCATTATCTGCTGATTCATCTATAAAAGGGAGATTGTGATAGTATCGAATTGAAACTCTACTAGAGCCAATTGAGAGCGTTATCAAAAAATTCATTGGTGAATGCAACAGAAAGATACAAAAAGATACAACGGAAAG
>JAWWEQ010048740.1:0-15201 GCA_035583055.1 Torymus tubicola | reverse complement strand
GAGCCCGACGGGTATTTTTCCTATAGCGCTATCTCTCTCTTACACACACATTTTATGGAGCCCGGGCTCCATAAGACGAAAGGAATAATCTCATTGGTGGATCCATCGGAAAGGGCTCCATAAACCTATGATACTGATAATATATTTTTATCATTCAATAAATTCATTTTTTGCATCTATCTTAATCTTGTTGCTGCACCTTCACTTCCCAATCGAACCATTAAAAGCTGAGCGAATCCGGCGGGAAGTGTATCCCGTTACATGGCGCCCGAACAGTCGGATATCAAAAAGCAACTAGTTACTTGCGAGACAAACTTTAAGTATACGATAAATAAATAAAACTCTCTTTACCTTGCGTCTATCGTATAACTTAAAGCCCGGTATAGACTGACACATCAACACATGTAATGCCCAAACAACGCAATGCTCAAAGTTTCATGGATATATCGATTGTCAGAGAACGAATTGATCGCCGACGCAAAGAAGCATAATATTGATGATACGGGCACAGTTGAACAATTGCGTAGTAGACTCTCCGAGTTTGTAAAACAAAACCCAGACAAGTTCATTGACAAACCGGAGGACGAGAAAGACGCAATCCTCACTCAAGGCGGGTCCCAAGACACAATGACTCCACCACCACCAACATATGAAACCAACCCCAGCAATGACAGAGCAAAAGTTATTGACCAGATGAGAAAATGGGGATTGCACTTCGATGTTAAGGATCCGCATAACTTCTCGGAACGCCTCGATGAAGTACAGACGGCTTATGAATTCTCAGAACATCCGGAGCTGCAAGGCTTCGCCGAGTCATTGCGCAATGATACACAACTATGGTATACTAACGTCATCAACGACATAAGCACTCTAGCCGACCTGAAACAAAGTCTAAATGGGTTCTACATACGACCAAGCGATCGGAGAAATCTCGAACAACAAATTCATGAACGACGACAGACACAAAATGAGCCAACCACGTCGTTCATAATAGACGTCCAAACTCTGATTCGTCGACACGGTGGGTACGAGCCCACTAAACAACTCGATATTCTCTACTACGCAATAAAACCCCTATACCGATTGTACATACAACGTAAAGATGTCACGTCAGTCGCTGAACGGATCAACGGAGTACAGGAGCTGGAAGACATACCTCGCCAAGTAGATAACACGGCAGTAAACCTAACCAAATGACAACGTCAATACCATCCGACAATATCATGACGGTTACGACATATAACCGTAAGAAATGTTGTTGGCGCTGTAAGCAACCAGGACAGAATCGATTCAACTGTAGAAACCAAACCCGAAAATTCTGCTCACACTGTGGCAAAGACAACATGCTCTCGAGGGACTGCAAATGTCACAAGTCGGGAAACGCAAGCAGGGCCGGATCAGACACCAAGACCCGACCCCACAGTCAACCGAAAATCGATACCTCATCCCAGTCAGGATAGGCACCCTAACGACCGAAGCAGTGGTCGATTCAGGGGCAGCAACCTTCTTCGTCAATAAAGAAATGGCAGACTACGGCACAACAACAGGCTGGCAAATAACCAAAGAAAATTGGATAGCAAGCAAAACAGACGGTAGAGAAATAAGTAGCAACCACTGCATTACCGGCAGAGTAACAGTCAACAACAAAGAACTGACACACACATTTCTAGTGATGGAAACACTAGAACAAAAATTGCAAAATATATTTCAACGGAAATCTACTAAGCCCCTGTTCCACCACGCCGCATAATACAACCTGCTCCGTAGCGCCACCTGTTGGACTGCAAGAACTCGAACCAAAGAAAAAAACGCAGCTGACAACCTTTATCGACCAAGCAAAACGACGTTTTGAAGCGGTAACGGGGACAACCCCGCTAACTAAACACACAATCTACCTGAAAGACAAAACTCCAATCTAACAAAGATGGAGACCCAGAAACCGCCATGCAAGCTGTAATTAACGTAATGCCACGCTGGATAAATTAAAAGGGGCGAAATACATCTCAACCATAGACCTGAAAAATGGTTACTGGCAAGTGGCGTTGACAGACAAAAGTTGCGCTCCTACAGCCTTGACAGTACCTGGTAAAGGCTTATTCGAATTCAAGGTTCTACCATTCGGCCTCCACGCGGTACCAGCAACATTCCAAACACTGTTAGACCAAGTAATTACAGAAGAGATGGTACCTCACGTCTTTGCATACCTAGACGACATAATAATTGTCAGCACCACCTACGAACAACACATGACCATCCTAGCAGACGTAATGAACTGCCTCCACGAAGCCAAATTACGGCCGAATTGGGAGAAATGTCATTTCGCCTGCAAACGTCTTCGATATCTCGGCCACGTAGTCGAAAAAAACGGACTACGTACAGACGAAGAAAAAGTAAGCGCCATTACACAGCTGAGCGCGTCGACAGACACAAAACAGCTGCGCCGATTTTCAGGCCTTATATCGTGGTAACGATGATTTATTAAGAATGCGTCGAAATTGGCATCCCCACTCAACAAACTCCTAAAGAAGAAAACGAAGTGGGAGTGGGGAGAAGCGCAGCAGAAGGCGTTTGAGGAACTAAAAAAACGCCTAACACAAGCTCCAGTATTAGCTTGCCCTGATTGGTCAAAACCATTTACATTACAAGCCTCTTCTTGCAGTTTCCGCTAGAAGGGTTGACAAAACGGCCGGTACAAGCCGTCGAATGCCTTCTGCATGAAATGGGGGACGGAGAGTTGGAGACGTCGCTGCAGTACGACCCGTCGGGAGCAACGACAGATGGGTTAACATATACTCCGACACTGATAGAGCAGCTAAGCTGCATGGGCCCTGTGACAGTCAACAGCTAAGACGGCAACCAGGACGTAGAGGTAGAACACCTACACACCATCCGCCAGCGAGAGCAGCAACGCAAAGACACCCAGCAAACCTCTCGCCACACCACCACCATCAACCACTCCAGACGCCCCTGCAACACCACCCAGCAGCAACAAAAGCACCTCAGCACCGTCTCACGAGGCCAAGAATAATAACGCGGCGCGCAGGACCGCCTATAGCTGAGCTTCTCGGTAAACTAGAAAAGAAGAGGATCGCGGAGCGGCGACCTCTGCCTAGCACCCCCCGCGCCAAGGAGCCGGCGAAAGAAAAAAAAATCAGGGTAATCGCCGCGCTCCCCAAGAAGCCAGCTCAGGGACGGAAGGTCCAGCCAAGGACGGGGACAGGAGAGGACGGCGCAAGAGAAGAGGCGAGAGAGAGACAAAGAGGAGAAGGCCAGATAAAGAGGGAAGCGGTTCAACTAATTAACGTCTTATCACGCAATGTAAACCACATCAGGAACCAATTTCTTACATTCAATTTTACCGTTAAAAGAAAGTAACTTAGCATTTTAAAATGTTAATTTAAAATTTATAAAAATAATTTTTTAATGAATTTTTAACAAAAAAATTACAAAAAAGTGTTGATTAGATATCAAACTGAGAAATTACGTTAATTGATTTAATGTTAATATATTTTATACATATATACGTAATTTAAACACATACGAAATTTTTAAATGAAATTCGTGGACTCAAGTCGCGTGAGTTAAGTGACAAGTGTAGATGTGGATAAATTCCGATTCTCGGGGAATAAAATAAATGAACCACACACTAATTCACAAAATATTCTTTATTAAAATACGTCTACAGAGCTTGAGGACCCGACAGAGACTGACGATCGCCGTCGCGAAAGCAGTGAGAGAAGTATATTGAATATAGTGTATGCATCAATGGCATTTTCATTGTCCCCGAGCTCCTTATGCTCCTTATGTTCCCTATGCTGTGCTGGATTGCAGGTCGCATCCGGTGAGAAGGCGCTAGGCGATCTACGGTGCAGAGAGCCAGGAGGCTGAGTCATATAACTCGCGCTCGAGCGCGAACGAGCTGGTAAAAAGTGTGAATGACGCCACTACGAGGCGCCACGAACATGCGCTGTGATCGCTCCCTTGCAGCGTCAATTATCAGTGTCGGCTGCTCTGTGTGCCCACATGTTTTTACTTTTGCTGTATCATGTGATCAAATTTATAAACGCGGTAGTCGGAGTTTATGAGACGGTGCGCGCCGCCCGATTATTAACAGTTACAAAATGCGTTGTTTTTTGTCATTCTCGAGTCCTAGAGTGTTGAAACTTTGCAAAAACCTTCATTAACTCATATATTTTTATACCTAATAGTTCAAATTCGACAAATCGAAAATTCATGACACAACTTTTCTCGTTGAAATTAATATTTCAAGGTTTAGATAATTACATTTTCAAACAGCTCTTATTTGTTTTTGTATATATTTATGATTTTCTTATTAGGTTTATGAGTTGCTGAAGGTCATCAAGAAAATGTCATAAAATATAATAAGTGGTGCAAATGTGAACCGTCTGTCCTGTGTCATATATGCATCGTCTATAAGCGTGTGCGCACCGTTGAAATGAATGCGTGCACGCCACGTCACGGTGCTCAGCAGCAAGGTTCGCCTTTCCTCCGTTTGCACGTTCCCTGACGGTGCCTACTTGTCTCCGTGTACGTAAGTATAAATGGATTTCAAATTTATGATTAGAATGTACGAGAATCTACGATTTTTGATGAATTTTTATTTGAAAATTTCTTTCAAATTTAGAGGCACATATATAAAATTTACTTCTACTTAAGATTTAAAATATCATTAATTATTTTGCCTTTTTAATGAAAAATACATTTCGTAATACAGTATATAAGTAAATGAATTTATTCTCATGCCAACTTAAATTTTAATAAAACAAATCTCCTCCTGAGTTCGTACCTTCTTGGATCGGATTCCGAGTTGGTACTTTCTTGATGTGGATTTTGAAGTGGTACCTTCTTCAATCGGATTCTGAGGTGGTACCTTCTTGGCACGGATTTTAAGTAGGTACCTTCTCGAAACGTTTTCTGAGGTGGTGTATTCTTCAAGCAAATTTTGAGGTGTTACCTTCTTTTACCAAGCCGACGATATATAAATATATGTATACACATCAAGTAGAGGCACAAAAACTGCCTACTTGATTTCCCTTCAAAATTCTTTGCAGGCTGAAGGAAAAAAATTATAATTGATTTTGAGGTCACTATATTTGACCCTTGATTAATCGAACAACCAAAGCATCTTTCACCACGAAACTTATTGCAGATAGAATGTATGTGAAAAATGCTTTCAAATGGACACCTCATATGTCGTATTTACTTGTGCAATGATATAATACGAGAAATATGCCAAAAAATAAGGTTAGAAAACCCAATATCAAAGAATAAAGGTAGCGTCATCGCCCTGCTCGCTTGACGTAACTTCATTCCTTATACTCGCTAAGCAGGGTGCTTCCGCGCCCTTGGATATTTTGTTATATATTCAATGCATTAGGTTTTTGATTCCTATTTCTTTCTTGATTTTCTTTTACGCCTCTACTATTTGCACGTCAGATTTATGTATGCAAAGTACACACATATATAACGGAATATAATTTCTCTAGTTAGATGTCAAAGCAAAACGAACATCCTAACGACGTGTTTTGAAACTTATTCTCTGAATCAATGTACTTTACACCTGACGTACGTTTAGCAAGAGCCTTTCTTTTATAATATTAAACTAGATTCTTGAATTACTATTTCCTCTATATATATATATATATATGTTTCCTATGATTTTTCAATATTTTAAGCATAGCAACATGTCTTATCGTGTCAACTGATATAAGATAATTTATTTTTTGTAGAAATTAAACGTACTCAATTAGTCTTTCAGTTTTTAAATGGAACATTTAACATATTTAATAAGTTAACTACTGGTCTGGACTGTTTGGTAGTTTGAGACCGTACGTGTTGATACAGAACAATTGTAAGTCATCTTTTTTCTTGTAATATTATATAGGGTGTCAAAAGTTCCGGGACGGCTGGAAATTTAAAAAAAAAACGCATGTAAGAGAAAAATTGCTTAGACCAAAGTTGTAGGTGTTGACCTTGAAATCACCTTGAAAGTAAAAAGCAAGATTATAATAAAGGTCACTATCAGATCACTCAGAAAAAACTTTGGTCTAGGAAATTTTTTCTTTTTAAATTGTCCAACCGTTCCGGAACTTTTGACACTCCCTGTATTACAGTATACTTAATAATATTAAGTAAGAATACATATTTATATATTTCAGGAAGTAGACAAAATATAGCTATTCCGAATAGCTTGAATGATTAAGTTTATGAAATTATTCTTTCAAGGCTTACTTCTGAAAATCTAATATTTGGACTTCTGCGTTGTTTTTTCGGAAGACTACTTGATGGTTTTTAATAAAACGCAAAGAAAATTGCTTGTTGTTGTTGTTTTTGTTGTTACCTTTATGGTATGTTGCTCTAAAATTTCGAAATTTTTTGAATAAGTATTGTTTTTATGTCTAAAACCATAGTAATTTATAAAAGTACGAATAAAAAGTGGTTTCAAAAATACTTGATTAAAAAATTTTGAAATTTTAGAGATACGTACCATAGAGGCACATAGTATATACGCGGAAGTATATTTTTTAAAATACCATATTTCTGAACGGAATGATTAGACGGATATTAAAATAATATTCTAAATAATTTTTTTTTTAGATAGTTTCGACCACAGTGGCCATTAGGTATAAGACCACCTTGAAAAGAAAAGGAGTATTTCCATATGACTATGTCTCATCATTTGAATAGCTAAAAGAACCAAATCTTCCTTTGAAGTATGAGTTCTTTAGCAGTTTATACAACACTCACATCAGCGATGAGGATTATGAAGTTTTTGAAAACTTTGGAAATAACGGTCTTGCGTCTTGCGAGTTGGACCTGCGCATTAATACATAACCACAGGATACGATACTCAAAAATACTCAGGTATTCATTTTTATTTGTTTATTTTTACAGATTAAACTTGAACTTCTCACAAATGTATAATGCAAGCGTGTCGCTCGGGTGCGAGGGAACAACGCGAGAAGACTAGCAACAGAGCGCTAGCGATGCGTTTGCCTTGCACCAAGGAGGGCTCGGAGCGCGAGGAGGTGCTCAAAGCGTGGGTGAAAACCTTTGGCTCGCTGTATAAGGGCGAATGAAAGCTGGGAGACGAGATCGGCGGAGTAAGGACTCAATGGCGATCGTAGTCAGGCGAGAAGACTGGCGAAGCGCTGGTCGACGAAGTGGAGCGGTCGACGGAGCAAGAGCTCGACGTCGATCATATGAGGTGAACAGAGTCGCTGAGCGACGCTCGTTGACTGCAAACTGCTGGATGGATTGGCGGAGCGTACTCGGCGCCGATCGTGGAGAGGCGAGCGAAGTCGCCGGGGAGCGCTCTGCTGGCGCGTCCAAACGGCGCGGTTGGCGGAGTACTCTCAACGCTAACCGTGGAGAATGCGAACTGAGTCGGCTAACGCTGCTCCGGCTTCCAGTTGCGTCGAGGGCGGACACTGCACGGACCCCTCTACGTCGACTCTGGTGCGAGTCTAGGCGGGAAAAAGCCCGCCTCGCTTGGCTCTAAAGGAGTGAGAAGGGTCCTCCTCAGAGAGAGGTCCCGCTCTTTAGGGAGGGAGAGGCTTACTCCTTTTATTTGGGAAGTTTATTGGGGTTAGCCCCGTGAAAGGCTAACTCACTGAAAATATCGCCGGGCTACGTGGGTAGTTCTTACGAGCGTTTGACCGTGAGGTCTATGGCAGCGTTACTGGGCGCTGCTGCCTTTGAAGGCTTGATCACCTTGATGGAGCTGATGCGCGGCTTTTTCCCCGGCCGCTGTGGTTTGGTGGCTACCCGCTTTGTCGAGGAGCGTGGGAGCACGGCGCGCGCTGGAGGACGCGTGCTCTGGCGTTGCTGGATGCGACGAACGACGATCACAGTGGGAAAAAAAGGACAAAATTCTTGTGACAACTCATTTCTCAACGAAACTTTACCAAAATTGGTATACGTATTCAGAGGATACTACAGAACAACCTCTCACTGCGAAAATCATGTTTTTGTATTCATAAAAATTTTGTGGTTAGGTACGGACCTTATAACGATATTTATACAGGCGAATGTAGACTAACGACATGAATTACTTGATAAATGATAAACATATATGCATAAATCTTAAACCCAACAAAGCCAAGCCCACAAAACCCATAAACCCATAAACCCTAAAAACATAAACCCTAAACCCATAAATCCTAAACCCATTAACCCTAAACCCATAAACCCTAAACCCATAAACGCATAAACCCATAAACCCATAACCCATAAACCCATAAAACCTAAACCCATAAACCCATAAACCCATAAACCCATAAACCCATAAACCCATAAACCCATAAACCCATAACCCATAAACCCTAAACGCATAAACCCATAAACCCTAAACCCATAAACCCATAAACCCATAAACCCTAAACCCATAAACCCATAAACCCATAAACCCTAAACCCATAAACCCAAATCTGAAGTAGGCTCATCGAAAAACTGATCAGGACAATATCGATACAACAGATTGTTTTCAATTTTCTAGTCCGGAAATTTACTGGGATCCTGTTTTACAAGTTTGAACTGGCGAGTGTACCATTCATCTACGCTAGCTAAGTCTGTTACTGCTACCTCATCCAACTCCTTATCGAATGCTCGCGGCAGTGCATCCGGGACCTTATGCAATGCGCCTTTCCTGTGTACGAGTTTCATGTTATATGCTTGGAGAGCTGTAGCCCACCTTGCCAAACCACTAGTTAGGTCCTTCAGATTATGAAGCCACAGAAGGCTACTATGCTCCGTGATTACTGTAAATTCTTCTCCCAACAAAAACCCTCTAAATTTCTCTACAGCCTACAGCACTGTCAGACATTCTTTTTCAGTGACCGCGTAGGTTCTCTCGGCTTTTGTTAGGGAGCGGCTAGCAAACGCGATGGCATGCTCACCATCAGCAAACTCCTGGCTGAGCACGGCCCCTAATTGTCTATCGCTCGCATTGTTTGAAGAATAAAAAGTAGACTTAGGTCAGATCGCGCCAGCACAGGTGTTTGCGTAACCAGAAGGCGTAACGTATCAAATGTCTTCTGCTGTTCCCCCTCCCAAAACCAACGTACATTCTTTTTAAGAAGTTCACTTAATGGGGCTTTTAATTCTGCCAGATTCTGTATAAATGTAGCGTACCAATTCACCATTCCTAAGAAACTACGTAATTGTCGCAGATTTTTAGGCACCGGAAAGTCCAAAATTGGCCTGATTTTATCTGAGTCTATCTTTAAGCCGTCCTTATTTACAACGAAGCCTAAGTATCGAATTTCTGAGTAACAAAAACTACACTTGTCACCATTGACTTGTAAACCTACATCTTTTAGTTTCGAGAGAACTTTCACTAACAAATCTGAGTGTTTTTCGAATGTGTCTGTGGCGATAATAATATCCTCCATGTAGACGAAGGCTTGTGGTTGCCATTCAGGCCCAAAAATATTATCCAATGCCCTTTGGAAACTCGCGGGGGCATTGATTAGTCCGTATGGGAGACACGTGAATTGGAACAATCCCTTCCCTGGAATAGCAAATGCTGTGACTTCTTTGATAGATTCTTCCAATGGGATTTGATGGTATGCTTGTCTTAGGTCAATTTTTTATAAGTACCTCGCATTTTCTAAATTATCTAACAAACTATCCCTGTGAGGAAGAGGATAAGCGTCCTTCTTGGTTATTTTGTTTGACAAACGATAGTCAATGCAGAATCGAATCGAATTATCCTTTTTGGGAACAATGACTGGGCAGCTACTCCAGGAGCTCACCGAAGATTCTATAATCCCGTCAGCTTTTCTGTTTTATTGAAGAGTGTCCTTGTTCATCGATTCTATGCGACGTAATCCGCGCTGGTCCGACGTTTCCACCGGTTGTGTCAAGGAATGGGTCTACTTTGATTCGCAAAAGGATCCTTTCTCCTTGCGATAGCTCTACTACCCCATCGATAGCGGCTACCGCTAGGATCGAAGATGGATCCTTATTTTTGGTATAGCAGGGATGAACAATTTCTTTTGAAGTATACCAACTCCGCTCAACGAAATTAATTCGCATCTGTAAATATTCCATTATGTCCATTCCTAGGATGACATCGTAATTAAGAGCCCTTAGAGACCCTTATCCGTGTGGCAATTTCTTCGCCATCTATGGTGAACGTCAGCTCTACTTCTCCCATTATTTTATCGGTTTGCCCATTTGTCATTATCATGTAAGTCGAGCAAGGGGTTATGCGTGACTTAAGCAATTCTGCTGGCCTTGGACCTAAGAACGAAGCTATCGCGCAACTGTCAAGCAATGCGGGAAAAATACTCCCTTGGATTTCAATATTTACATAGAGGCGGTTTTCCAAGTAGCTTACTGCTGCAGCTGCTTCGGGTGAAGGTGAGACGAAACCAGTTTTGACTAACACTGTCTCCGACTGAAGTGGTGAGCCTACGCCTACGGAGCTCCTGTTTCTTAATTACTTGCTCTGTCTTTGGTGTTTCTACGCTACACTTCAGACATGTTTTAACCAGAACTCCAGGGTGACCACAACGAAAGCAGAGGATGCCTTGTCGGTACCTACATTCCCTCGCCCAATGCCCTCGCTTTTTGCAAACCCAACAAGTGTCCGGTGCGCCTCTAGTTTCAATTGCGTGGGGCGTCGTTGGTGACGAGGGTGGTTGCGCCTTTTGACTTCCTCCATTATTGGTTTTTAGTTTCCATATTTGTTTTTCTTCTTCGCTCACTGTGAGCGTGCCGGTCGAAGGGGCGTCACTGCGACGTTTCGATAGGATGAATTCCTTCGATGCCTCTTTCAACGCTGCTACACTTGGCTTGTCTTTTTCCTCTATAGTGTTAATGACTGCTGTTTTCACCCACTTTTTAACCTTGCAAGCGAAGTTAGGGAAGAGAGATGCTTCAGGAGGTTGTGGAGGTCGATAGGTCTTTTCCATTTCTCTCCTGACCTCTTCTCTCTGTCCTATGATTTGGAGTTCTTCGAACGATCTGAATTGATCTCTACGAATCGCACGATAAAGGGGCGTGAAAGTTTCGATATGGTCTCTCGAGTCGCGCTTCGAGAGACATTCTTGGTTCAACTTTGTCTAATAATAATCTTAAGTTTGAAATAAACGATGAGATAGATTCGTCTGGGCCCTGAGTCCTGGCCCTTATTTCATCTTCTAGCCTGACCTAGAAGTCAGGGACTCCATATTGCAAACGAGGCGCTGCAAAGAAATCACTCATCGAATTCCAGCTTTTACTTAAGGGCCGTTCCCAGAAACGAGCGTCACTTGATAAAATCGATGGGACTAGCTTGAGGATTTCTTCGTCAGTAACGCTCAGTGAGTGCTGACATACTTTTATCCTTTCTATGAATTCTTCGACATCCTCTCTGTATGCCCCTAAGTAACTAACTTGCCACTTTTGTAAGAGAGTGCATGTTCTCGTTTCTTTCTGGAACGACGTGTCCAGATTCGAAGAACGTTCCGACAATTCTACTAACGATAGTTGAGCGAAAGACATTGATCTGGGATCAACATGCGAACTACCATGAAAGTCTAAGGAATACGGGGGTTGTCCACAAGCGGGCCCATAAGCCATGGGTGGATAATACCCATATGGTGGGTAAATGGGCGGATAAGGCAGTGGGTAACCCACGTTTGGAGGATACACATCTACATTATTATTAGATCCCGGGGGAGCTTGTCCCGCAAACGATGAACTGCTATTTTTACCAACGAAAGTTTGCGGAGTGCATGCTCTGGCATCTGTCATTCTCGACCGGTGTTGTAAACTTAACGATGGCTGTGAAGAATTTATTCCTTCTGATGCCAAGTTTTTTTCTACCGACCGAGTGTAAATTTCCTCGACTGACGTAGGAATTGAACCGGAAATCTGACGAGTTGATTCTCCTTGCTGGTTTCATTCCCATCGCGGAAGATTTACATCGTGTTGCTGACTAGTTTCGATACAAGAAAATCTGTTTTGACCAACTGAAGTTTCGATATTCGACAAAGGGTGTCTACCAAGGTATACTTTCGTATTATTATTTTGCGAAGTTTCGATATTCGTAATACCAGAAGTTTCGATAGCGTGCGGTTGAAGGAGGGGTTTGTGGTAGGTTTCGATAGGCTGAGCGATATGTCGATTCTGATAGAGGTGGTGTGAGTAGTGAAGCGTACTACTTGAAGTGGACACTGGAGGTGAAAGAAACAAACTTTCGTTCAGACGTGAGTACATAGTGGACTGTGCACTCGGTGGATTACTATAATACTGATTACTAAATTTGTGCTGGTCCGTCCCTTTTGGTCTTGCTCCATACATCTCCGGTGCTGCTCGAGTGCTCATGACTGTGCTTAGTTGACTGGCTTTGGATGCCAAGCCAGCATATATCGTTTCATACACTCGAGAGCTTCTCCTTTTCGTACGTCAACATTATCCCGGACGTCACACTGCTGTGCACGATCATTGCTTCACTGGGTATCGCTGTCGTTATCTGCGTGGGTTGTTCAGTATTTTCCCTCACTGCAGAATTAAATACTACATCTGTCACGCTCGTCATTTCGCCCAGGTGTACTCCCGTAGCCTCGCCGGCAAAAGACTCATCGTGCTCCAATCCAGGTGTCAATGATCCCCTCGACGGGTCATTGTCTCGCTCAATGTCCCACTGAGCTACTCCAGCTCCAAACGTTCGTCGTAAATCGAATCTGATCAGTCTATCCACAAGGTCCACAGAACTTCCCTCTCTGCTTAGTCTACTAGCCTTCAGTAATTGCGATATTTTCTCTCGATCGTACGATTTGAAGGCTGTTTCCAAACGCATCTTCTCCGCTGCTATTTCAGCCAACCGGTTGTCTTCAGTGTTCAAATCCATTTCGACGATGAACTAACTAATTTGTTTGCTAACTGACTGACTAAATATAACTTACTCACTAACAAGAGAAAAAAAGGAAAAAAAACCAACGAAAAACTTATGAGCTACGACAAGAGAGATGAATCTCTCCACACGCTTAGTCGAGCGTGTGTTACTCAGGAAGCCACTAACCAAATTCTCTCGGGAGGCCCCTTGAGATTCTCGCAAGTTTGAGAATCTAACAAGAGCACAACAAAGAAGAAAAAAAAACTTAAATAAACTGACTTCCAGTTGCGACAGACAGCGATAATGTTGCAAAGCAAAAAGAAATCTACTACTTAAATTCCAACCAACAACGAAGAGTTGTAAAAAAAAAAAGGAAAAACAAAGATGAAACTACCAAAAAAATATATATATATGATTTTAAGAGTACTAAAATCAACAACTATAAAAGGAAAATATGTGAAACTAGCGAGATTCACCTGGTTGAGTAACAAAGTCTCGACAACAAAATTCTTTGTTACTCGTGGCGTCCGTTTTGTCTCCAACAACAACAATGCAACTACAACTAGAATGAAAGAAAAAAAAAAGAAATTTGTCTACAACTTACAACGAATAAAGTGACTTCATGTGCACCGCGCGTTAATGGAAAAGAAAGTTATCGTCACTAACTTCCTAAATCCGCCAATAGCTAAACAATAAAAAATATTCCAATTATTGCTAACAAAGCACCCCAAAGGAAAAATTTTTCGAGAGAGAAAAGATACTAAAAAAACAAAAATGAAAGCAACCACTAGCGAGAAAGGAAATGTCACACATACAAAAAAAAATCCAATAGCTAGCACTTGAAAGCTTAGGAATGACAAGCGAAATAAAAATGTGAAAAGTTTATTGCAGGCCTATCAGGGAACGCAAAAAAAAATTATAAATAAATAGAACAGAGCGAAAATAACGATACGGAGCGAAAAAGAAAAAAGATCTGTTGATTACGATGTGTATTTCCCTCTGTGATAAGGGCTCCCCAAACGCAACAACAACAAAAAATGTTTGCAAGAGCGAGACAAAAAAATGTTTCCTAAGATTCAATCCGCAAAAAAAAACTTTTTAAATAAACAATAAAAAAAAATAATTCTAAACGCACAAAAAATAGACTATTTTATTACTCAAAATATTGTGCAAGTCTGGGGATATTAATGTTTGAATTCTTATTTTTTTTTTCACAAAAGGTGATCACTTTTCGTTTTCTGCTACGGCAACACAAAACTGCAGTGCGTACACTATTTTAATTATTTTAATATGTAGAATTTTAACATCCACAGAAAAAAAAACGTAACGCTTAATGTACCATAATATTAATTAACTTAATACAGCAAATACTATTAAATACTTAACTTAATACAGTAAATACTATTAAATACTTTTTTTTTTTAAATGAGTAACCGCAAAAAAATGACTTGAATATGATTTGTAGAAATTTGTACAAGGAGAAGAAAAAAATGACGTATTTAGTGTCAACTCCTACAGAAAACTAAAATAATAATAATACAAAAAAAGAAAAATTTTGTTTCGGTAATTTTATTAACTCAATGGTATTAACTGCTAGATAAATTTCAACTATAATAGAATATTCGACGTGTTGTATTATATTCGACAAGTATCGCGGCAACGTAAATAAAACAGGTCTACGAGTTGTTCACATGACTGCTGTGTTGACATATGACGTCAGCGAATAGTTTTAAAAATTTTCCGATTTTATTTGAAATTACAACTTACAAAAATTTATTTCGATTACTGCTTTTCTACTTTACCTTCTTTTTTTTTTAAACCAACGATAATAATTTATTTTGAATTATTAAATATCGAAAATTTACTTTAAATTGCTAAATGTTAAACAAAGTGTGAACAACTTTAAATTTATTAACACTAAAAAGCTGTGAAGGCCAAAATAATGATAAGCAACAAAAAAAAAGCTATTATAATTCCCCAAAGGTATATAACTCTCGTCCAATCATTATCACGAAAAAAATTTTTTTTTTTCCGAACTCCCGATGCTACAAAAAAGGTAGCGATATTTGCGATATTGTTTTAAATGCAGGGGTAGATGTTTCGAAAGTGTGAGAGGGGAACATCAAAGCAAATATAAGCATAAGCAACCAAATGTAAATATATGGGAGCGTCCGCCTGAAACCAGCCAGCGGCGCGCGCGACGCATTTTTCGTGCAAAATACGCTGTCTTCAACTCGCTCATAATCGTATTCTGAGTCTCTCAGAAAAAAACGAAAGATATATCGATAGATTTTTTCCTCCTCTTTCCAACGGTGCTATTCTTTTTACTCCCAAATACTTCCTTCTATTCGAAA